>PVIH01000161.1:6034-184438 GCA_004025045.1 Sigmodon hispidus | reverse complement strand
AGATGACGAACTTCTTTATGGCCTTGTCCTTGGGCACGCACCGGGCGCAGTTCGTGCAGCGAATTGGCTGCACATGGCCACGGCCCTTTTTGGCACGACCGTTGTTTCTTCTTTTTTTGGTCATCTTGGAGCCAAGACCCGAAAAAGCCCTTGAATAGATTTTAACATAAAATGTTCTTTATCCAGTTTTATACAGATGTATAAATTATTAATGTATTTCATCATATTTACTCCTCATCCCTCTTTCTCATTCCCTTTCCAATCTGTGTAATGGAAAGATCATTTCAGCTTCTCTGGGAAAGCCTACAGTATTCATGCAGAGACCATTAAAGTAGCATTGAGAAGCAGACAAGACAAAGACCGGGCAAGGAGGGGACAGGCTGTTGCTACTTGAGTGGATTCCTGTAAAGTCTAGTGGGAGGTGTCTAGGAGCTAAGGATGGCTCCTTCATTACCAGCAAAGAAATGAGGCCTCAGTCTTACAGCAGATTGCAACTGAACTCTGCTAATCACCTGAAAAATCAAACTCTGTCTCAAACCCAGATGAGGGGAAATAGACCCCCTCAGATCTTCCAGTAAGGAAAGACACTAGTTTCAGTCTTGTGACACTGAGCACAGACATATTAGGTGTCTAGGAATGTGCATTTTATTAAGAGCCTGTGCAGAACCTGTCCCTTGGTGATATTTTGAATAATAGTTTATAGCTCATTCCTTAAAGCTTCCAGACTTGTGGCCCCAGGGATAAGTATTGGTGGGTGATACACTTGTCCTCATGGAGTAGAGCTTTGTGTTGTACCATATCACTTGTGACCTTACACGAGTATTTCATAAAGCCCTTAATGTAAATATGTCAGGTGTGAATCCATCCTTACCACCACACCCATTTATTTCCCAGTGTTTGCTTTGGCAAGTTTTTTTCTTATGAACGTGGGATACTGAGAGCCTGGCTTGTCTCTTGTTCCCTCTCTCCCAGGCCACATTCAGCTGTTTGTCCATCTGGGTTGATTTTCTTGCCCTACTCATCTGTCTGTTGGTCATTTTCTGAACCACTACCTGATTATTGGTAGCAGGCTTCATATTGGCTTTTTCTGTCTCCATTGCCCCCATCCCATCTCACTGCCTAGACCTGCCTGGCTGGCCTGAAATCCTCAAACTCACAGAAATCCACCTGCCTCTACCTCCTGAGTGCTGTGAATAGGTATAATAATCTCTGGCAACTGATTTTAAAAGGTTAATAGTTATTAAGGGGGTTGATGGAGAAACACTCACTGATATGAAATTAAACAGTGTGTGGCTCCTGGGAAGCTGGACTGGTCCATAAGGCAGAAGCCCAGCAGATTAGATCCTGCATCCAAGAGCATAAGAGAGTTTAGGGCATACCTATGCTCATTCTTTAGTTGGCCTGGCCACAGGGGAATACTGGAGCTTCGGGTCCTAAAAGCCATGCCTCTAGATCAAGGTAATAGTGCCTGCTTTCTACTATAGGTATTTGCTACAATACCTATCTTAAATGTGTTTAAAAGCAATGAAAAATTTGGCACTCTATTACTTGGAATTATATAACTGACAGCATCACATGACAGAGTAAGTTCAGAATCCTTTTACTCTCAGTAGAATGAGCTGACAAAACCAGTCAGAGGAAACCTGAGAAGGCTCAGAAGTGATTCCCCTAGCCTGGCAGTGGTGGTGCACGCCTTTAATCCCAGCACTTGGGAGGCAGAGGCAGGCAGATCTCTCTTGACTTCAAGGCCAGTCTAGTCTACACATTGAGTTCTAGGACAGCCAAGGCTACACAAAGAAAACCTGTCTCGAAAAACCAAAAAATAAAACATTAATTTCTCCAGTAGACATTTGTAGAACACTCTAGCTGTTCTTTCCGGTACCTCTGGGACAGTTGTCAATGCAGAGCTCATTGCAGGCTTTAAAGCAGGCCCACGCAAGAGTTGACAGTGTTGGACTTGCTGAAGCCTGCTCTTAACCACAGTGGAATTAAGCTAAAGACAATATAGACATCTGGAGAAATACACCATATTTGAAAACTAATCCCACTTTTTATGGGCTAGCTGAGCTTTGGTGGGACCATCTTGAAGGACTATATTCCATGAAAAAGGCAGGAAAATCTCTCTTGACTTCAAGGACAGTCTAGTCTACACATTGCCTTAGGTGTCTTCCCATGACACTGAAGAAACAGGGTAAAATTTGGTTTTACCATTAGCTTGGATAAATGGACATCAGAACCCTGTGTGGGCACCTGCACCTGTGTGTGTACATGTGTACAGACGTGCACTGGGGGTGTGGCTGTCAGTGTAATTACCCTCCACCTTATTTAAGAAAAATTGTGTCACTATTATTGTGTGTGTGTGTGTGTGTGTGTGTGTGTGTGTGTAGGGGAGGTATGTGTGTCACAGTACTTGTGTAACTGTTAGAGGGTAACATGCAGTTAATTCTCTTTCCACTATATGGATCCCCGGGATTGAACTCGGGCTTAGTGGCAGGCACTTGCCCTTCACTGAAGGATCTCCTTGGTGACGTCTTAGTTTTTGAGACAGAGTTTCTCTCCAGACTTGGACTTGACCAATTTGGCTAATTTGCTGGCTACTAGCAAGTCCCAAGAAACCTTTTATTGCTTCCACAGTGCTCAGTTATATCCACAGTGTTGGGATCATATCCACAGTGCTCAGTTATATCTACAGTGCTGGGATCATATCCTCAGTGTGGGATTATATACACAATGCTCAGACATATCCACAGTTCTGGGATCATATCCACAGTGTGGGATCATATCCACAGTGCTGAGCTATATCCACAGTCCTGGGTTATATCTATAGAGTAGGCTTATATCTACAATGTTGGTATCACAGGCACATGCTGCTGCCCAGGCTTGTAACATGCCTCAAAACTCAGGCTCTTATGCTTTCCTTGCAAGTATTTTATTGGCTGAAACCATCTCTAGAGCCTTGGAAATTGAAACTCCTTAAGTCTAGCTTTTGAGCTCATCAGTTGGAAGTATCTGTGATAGTCTGTGGAGATATCCCACTCCACACTCTACATAGATCAGAGCACACAGAACTTTCACAGGAAACAGCCCCACAGAAATGAGCTCTTAATCAAAAATGATAAAACCTGCTTCAAATATACCACCACAAAGGCTAGACAGCTCTAACTTCTAGAAATAGAGTTCCAACACAAAGACTTATAGCTCAGGAGGAAGAGGCAAGGGCATTTCTGTGAGTTGGAGGCCAGCCTGGTCTACATAGTGAGGTCTAGGACATCTAGGGCTTTGTAAAGAGACCCTGTCTAAAAACCTGTTTATCCAATGCAAAGAAATATTTAGAAACTGCATGCATTAGCTTGTTGCAGCATCATGTACCATCAGACATAATGGCCCAGACTACCATTCATGACTTAGCAGTCGGCAGATCCATAGGGTCAGCCAGGGCCGGTCAGACTAGACCAGGCTCACTCGCCTGTAGTTAGTGCTGGCTGTGGCTGGCATTTGTCAGTTGCCTTAACGGGCACTTGCTGCTTCTCTCTATGGCTTAGGAACTTCATCTATCAAGAGCAGATATGCATCATATATGCTAATGATCTTTAAAGGACATTTAAAAACATTAAATGTCCACAGTGGGATTCTGCCTTGTAACTTGGATTTTCCTGATTTCCTATTAATTACTACTCACAACTGAACACACCTTGAAGAATAATGAAAATGCCAGCAAAATTTATCCCAGTAAAGTCTGGTTTGTTTTCAGGGGTGAAAGCCTTAGTTGAGATGTTTGGTTTTTGTTTTTAGTTTTGAGTAGTGTCACTTCAGGCAACCTGCTGTGACAGTAACAGGTTCTCAGGGCCAGGGGAAGGGGGTTCAGGATCCCCAGTCACCCTGTTGCTCTCCCTCCCTTCCTTCCTTCCCGCACAGGATGCCCCTGGGTGTCTGCTGTGCCATCTGTTGCAGAAGAATAGGAACCTCTGCTCCCCGTTTAAAACGTCACACATCCTGGAGAAACATCCGTGAGTACAGTTCAAGGAAATACCATTTTCTAGTAGAAATATTGATGAGATGGTGGCCACTTTCCTGGAGTGCATTACCAAGCTGACAGCCCATTCTCAATCTCTCATGTGCTTATGTCTTCTGTGCTAATGGTTCACACTATTGTAAGGGCAGAGCTGTACGCGATCATTTTCCCTCAGGAATTCCTTTTCTCCCTATTTGTCCTGTCATTTTATACTCATTTTCCAGACTTAAGTACCACTGTGTTCCCTTACAAAGCCAGGCACCTCCGCTAGGTTCTGGGGATGCAGTGCTGAGCAAGGAGAACATTCTTCTCCCTGTAGCCAGAAGTTTCTGTCCTGGCCTAGCCCCGAGGTTCAGACCCGCAGTCCCATAGCTGCTTAGTTCCAAATAATCATACAAAGGCTTATATTCATTACAAGCTGTTTGGCCTCTGGCTCAGGCTCGTTACCAACTAGCTCTTACAACATAACCCATTTTTATTAGTCTATGTGTTGCCATGTGGCTCCATGGCTTTTCCTGTGTCCCATTACATCTTGCTTTCTGGGCAGCAGCCTGCAGCTTCTGTGTGACTCTGCCTTCCTTAGACTTTTTCTCTGCTTGGATTTCCCACCTGCCTTTAAGCTGCCTTGCCATAGGCCAAAAAGCCTCTTTATTAACCAGTGGTGATAAACTATATTCACAGTGTACAGAAAGATGTCTCACATCACCTTGCCCCACTTTGTTGCCTGGCACCTTACGCCAGGGTAGAGCCGCCATTTGCCATTTAGTAGAATTAGTATGGAGCTCGTTAAATTGTCTGATTTCTCCCAGCAATGAGAGGCACATGGAAAGGCCAGTGAGCAGGGGCGGCACTAGAGAAGAGACACTGTGTGCTCCCTGACTCCCCATGTTGAAGGCCAGAAGGCCGTCTTGGAATCAGAGCTGTCCCAGAGAGTGGCACAATCAGGAAGCTGTGTCTCACCTCTGCAGACCTTCTTGTCCCTGTTCTTGACCTCCTGTGAAGGTCCATGAGTTCATGGGGAAGTGTCTCCCTTCTAGATCTCCATGTGTGTGTAGCTCATGGCCAGCCTTCCTGCTCACCAGTGTAGGATTTGAGTATTTCAGAAAGGGTGTGTACTGAATAGGCAACTGTCTGCCAATAAGATTTTTGAAATATATATTTAAAATGCTTCCAAGGTCCAAAAAAATGTTTATACTCTTGTTGCATATATTTTAAATGGGGCTTTGTGATCTCTGCTGCTTAAACTACCAAGTACACTGTGGTTATTTGGGGGAAACGTCATTTTAGTGTTTCCACTTGACAGACAGTCCTGTAGAGGCTGGGGAGCCTGGTGAGCAGACCCTCCGAGTGGTCACACACAGTGGAAGTCTGTGATCCTGGCGGTACAGCACTGGCACAGGGACCTGGACCCTTGTGACAGGAGCTGGGAGGAGGAGTGTGGAACCATAAACATAAATCATGTTTACTTGGTGCCGCCAAGTATTATTGTGGCTGAAAATAAATGTAATATGTATTATATTAATTACCTATATAACAAAAATAGATTTACACTGTTGCCTATTTCTTGTTATACTTTTAAAAATGAAATCACATTGACTCTTTCTTTTTGAAGGGAATATAATAAGATTCACCGGATCCCTCATTTTAGGGTAAGTATCAGTGAACAGTTAATGGCTTCATGATAGAACAGAAGTGACTTGTAGCTAGGACAGAGTAGCCATGGATATGGGATGTCAGAAGGTTGGACATGCCTTTGTAGAGGAGAAACATGAACATAGCTGTACATATTTATAAAGTGTGTAGTGGCATTGCATGTAGTAGATTCAAACTAAAAATGCTGTAAGTATCCATTTGCAGGAGAGTGGGTAAGTTGTGGTAAGTGCATTTATGTCGTGAGGGAACCGTATATACAGACAATAGTGTGGATGAGTCGCACAAATGTAATGCAGAACAAAAGAACTCGTGTAGCCTGAGTTCATTTACACGAAGCTCAAAATCAGGCTAAACGGAATACTGTTGTTTAAGGATGTGCACACAGGTGGCAGACACATGATGAAAAGCAATGACGTTATGATTATTGCTACCAATCAGCTCTGAGAGAATGAGAGAGAATGTACTGTGGGCTTGGGGCGCTGCTAATCTTCTACTTCTTCCTTGGATCATGCAGCCACTTGCTGTTATTGTAAACTGAGATGAATGTATACACATATGTGCATATGTGTGCACACATATAAAATGATGCTTGTGTGTTACTGTATGCTATATTTCCTAGTAAAATAGAAAACAGTTCACAGTTGAGTCATATTTACACCCTGATTTATAAGGACTTTTTTTTTTTTTTTAGGGGTTCTTTATTTTTTACATATGAAGTTCTGGCCCTGAGGAAGTTGTTAACATTAGACACTGAGGTGGTGGAGAGAGAAAAAATGAAGTCTTACATCTATGTGCACACAGTTCCTGTGGACAAGGCAGAAAGTCACGGTAAGTTTTGTGGTGAGTTCCTCCCTCTGTGTAAGGTGGAAGCTAGTGATTGAGTGTAGAAATGGGTCTGTTGAGAGAACAGTGCTCACAGGCAGGCTCAGCCTTCCAGAAGAGTCAGCAGAGCCTGTGCAGAGCCTGTGGGAGACAGCTTCCCAAGTGCCTTAGGCACTATTCTAGTGTGGAGAAAAGAGGCCATGACCAAGACAGAGCTTATTAAAGGAAACATGAACTGGGGCCCTGCAGTTTCAGAAGTTTAGTCAGTTTTCATCATGGTAGGTGCACATCAGCATGCAGGCATGGGCTGGAGCAGTGGCTGAGAGTACATCCTGATTTATAGACAGGTGGGGAGACTAGGCCTGGCAACCTCAAAGCCCGCCCCCAGTGACACACTTCCTCCAACAAGGCCACACCTCCTCATCCTGTCAAACAGTTTCATTCCCAGGTGACTGAGCATGCACATATATGTGCCTGTGGGTCTTTCTTATTTAAGCCACCACACCAAGTATTAACTGATGGCCAGATTTGGGGCTTCTGTGTTATCCCAGGACTTTGGCTCCATTAGAACAGAGAAAGACCTGGTCAAAGCCCTCGTGTCTGGTTTGAGTTCCTTGTTCAGTGGGGGCCATCAGTTCAGGTTAGCAAGTGAAAATGCTTGCTTTGTCATTTAGCTCAGAGACCAGCTGCTGTATGTGTGTGTGTGTCGGGGGGGGGGGTGTTGGGGGGTGACTCATGCATTCAGACTCACGAAACAGATTGAGAAATAGGAGCTCAACTTATTTATTGCTGCTACCCGTCACAAAGGCTGAGTGGCCTGTCATTGCCGGCTAGGGCATCCCTTCTCAATGTTGAGCTTGCTTGCAGGCCTCTTGGTTGCAGGCTTTGTAGATGTGATAGTTTAGCTCAGTGGAGTCTTTCTTTCTCTTGGTTCTCAGCCCCCACCCTGCCCTGCCTTGGAACTGTGCACCCTAGGATATCAGCCCTCACTCACCTGTGAGCAGGTGATAGTCCTTGTCTGGGATGGGCCCCTTGGCTCCTTCTGAACTGTGTATTATCACCATACCATCTTTATTGCATCACCTCCCTGGTGGACTTCATCATCCATTTGGGAAACTTACAGTTTCAGTTGTGTAGACTGTTATCACCTCTTTATAATTTACCTGTCTGGTGAAGTTCAATCTCATTCATAAAGCATTTTCCAAGTTCAGTTCTAAGTCAGATATTGACAAAGAACATTCCTCTGACTATTAGCCAGCTTCCGTTATTCAGGAGGATTTCTGTAGTTGATGTTCTCATTCTGTTTCTACTTTCTCCTTGACCTTGTCCTGGAGTTCAGAGCATTCTGTGTTCCCATAATAAATACTTGCATTTAATAGTGACAATATGAGGTCAAAGGTGAGATTTTTTTTTTTTTTATGTTTTTGCAGTTAACTTTGAGCCTGGTTTGTGTATTTCTTTCTGAGCTACTAGAGTGCAATATTAAAAGTGCTCACTTGGTCTTACTTGCTGCCATCATTTTAGGGCTTGTTTGGCAGGCAAGAAAAGAACTCCACAAAGCAGTAAGAAAAGTGTTGGCAGCATCAGCCAGGTTATTGCGGAGCCCGTTTGCTGGTACGTGTAGACACTTTGAGTCCTCATCAATGGTCTGGTACGTGTAGACATGTGAGTCCTTATCACTGGTCTGGAAGTTGTTGAAGTTGGACAGCCAACACAAGACTAAAAAACATTCTTATGCTCTTATTTTATTAACTATAGGAAACTGGCTGAGTTTTTTTTTTTTTTTTTTAAATAATCAATCAAATCTCAAGTTTGGTGTTAGCTCAGAAATGCTGTCCTGGCCGGACATGGTATTGCATGCCTTTAATCCCAGCACTCAGGAGGCACAGGCAGGTGGGTCTCTGTGAATTTGAGAGAAGCCTAGCCTACAAGAGAGTTTCAGGACAGCCAGGGCTACACAGAGAAACCCAAAAACATAAAACTAAAAATAAAACGCTGTCTTGATCTCTTTACAAAGTTGAGGTCATAAAGAATAGGCAGGAGAATTTTCTAGAATTAAGAAAGACCAGAGACCTTATTAAATTCCTTGTTTAAAAAAATCTTTAAAACTGTTTTACAGTGAACATTTGTATGTGGAATTTGCCTAAATTTCAGATTTTTGTGAATGCTCTTGGATGTGATTATAACATCATGATTATATGAGAGAAATATAATTCTTTTTGTTGTGTTTTTTTTGAGATAGGGTTTCTCTGTGTAACCCTGGCTGTCCTGGAGCTCACTCTGTAGATCATGCTGGCCTCAAACTCAGAGATCTGCTTGCCTCTGCTTCCCAAGTGTTGGAATTAAAAGTGTGCACCACCACCACCTCTCCCCACCACACACACCCAGCAATAAATTTGTTCTTAGGAGACAGATTGGACCTGAGAGGGTAAGAAGTCGTTGTGTCTTCCTAGGTTGTTTACACACTGTAGATGATTGGGAACAGCAGACTGGCAGATGCTGTTGCCAATATGACAGGTACATGGCTGTTAGGTGCAAATGTGTTGCTTTCATTCTTTCTGTATTGAATCTGCTTCAAACAGTTTTTTAGTAGAAAAAAAGAAAAAATGACCACATAATAAATGATAACAGAATATTAAAAGTACACATGTAATACTCATAGTAAATATATATAAAAGACATGACAGAGCTAAGATCAAACATTTGGCCATCATCTGCACTGCATTTAGTGCTCCATTATCGTTCCTAACTAGTGACAAGTTGTCATCTAGTACAATAGGGGAAGTGAAAACATTTTGAGCTGGGAAGATGGTTCAGTCAGTAAAGTCCCTAACTCAGAACCCATAAACAAACAGCCACTGAACTAAAGCACACGCCTGTGGTCTCAGTGGCTGGGAGGCAGAGACAGGCGGATCTGTGGGGCTCACTGTCCAGACAGCCCTGCAGGATTGGTGAGCTACTATAGTCAGTCTCTGCATGAGAAATATTAGATGCATGTAGTGTGCATATGGAAATGTGCAACACGCCTCTGCCGTACACATGTACAAATGTCCCAGGCGTTTATATTGCCATATCTCTGTGTGTTTATCTTGTTCTTTTGGCACAGACTCTTTCAGCACAGTTGACATCGAGGATCATGACTGTGCAGTGTGGCTGCTCCTCAGGAAGAGCCGGGAGGGTGACAGAGCTGCTCGTCTGGAGGCCGTGCGGGAAATGTCAGAGGCCCACCACTGGCATGGTACCTCTTGCTTTCTGCTGAAGGGGAATGAGGTTAAGAAAGGAAAAAGAGTCAGGCAGTCTTAGTATGGGAACACTCGCTTTCTTACATTTGAGAAAAACTCCGTGCTAAACTAGAAAACCCGCTGATCTTGCAGTCCAAGTGTGTTTGGTAAGGGCAACTACCAAACCGGAGCATTTTCTACCAGAGCAAGATTATACTAGTTCACTGAGAAATTCCCGATTCTGAGTTACCAGTTTTCACATTTGAGCTTCAGATTTTTACAAAAGTAACTCAGAGCATGATTTGCAGTGTTGAGAATTGTGTGGTTGGTGGTAACTGAGCCACACTGGGTGCTGAGCTTCCAAGTACTGTAGGTGTATCTGAGGTGTGAAAAATACTTGGGAAATTCGGGGTTATAAAGTTTTGGAACAGTTTGGGAGTTGGGGTACTTTTTTAAAGGTTTATTTATTATGTACACAGTATACAGAAGAGGGTACCAGATGTCATTATAGATGATTGTGAGCCACTATGTAGTTGCTGGAAATTGAACTCAGGACCTCTGGAAGAACAGTCAGTGCTCTTAACCTCTGAGCCATCTCTCCAGCCCCCAAGAATTGGAGTACTTTCAAGTAGTTTTTTAATTTAATCTTATGATAACTCTGAGTTAATTGTAATGTTAACAGAAACTATATTTTTACAACAGACTACCAGTACAGGATAATTGCTCAAGCTTGTGACCCAAGGACCCTTATTGGTTTGGCACGAAGCAAAGAAAGTGACCGTCGATTTTTTCTCCCACCCCCTCCTCTGCCATCTTTAAAAGAAGTAAGCAAGCAAAGAAACCTAGGCAGTGAAGTGTGTGTCTCTAGTGTGGGTACAAATAAACACAGCTGGTACCTGATCCTGAAGAACAGGGAAACTGGATGCAAAGCTGAGACCTTACAAGGGGCTGTTCCACTGCTATTTTCTGCTAGGTAACTTCACAGCATGTCAGCACCCACGAGAGGGTGCCTCTGAGTAACTTTCTTGTTGCTGTTTTGTTTTTGATTTTTCTTTTCTTAAATAAATATTTATTTTTATTTTATGTAAATTGGTGTTTTGCCTGCATGTATAACTGTGTAAGGGAGTCAGATCTTGGAATTACAAACAGTTGTTAGCTGCCAAGAGGATGCTAGGAATTGAACTCAGGTCCTCCAGAAGAACAGTCAGTGCTCTTAACCACTGAGCCATCTCTCCAGTCTTGTTTTTGATTTTTCAAGACAGGGTTTCTCTGTGTTGAACTGGCTGTCCTGGAACTCTCCCTGTATACCAGGCCACCTGTCTCTGCCTTCTAAGTGCTGGGATTGTTTTAAGATTTATTTTATTTTTAATTACGTCTGTGTACCTAGACATGGGTATGTGCATGTAAGTACAAGTGTCTAGTGAGGTCAGAAGAGGGTGACAGACTCCCCAAAGAGCTGGAGTAACAAACAGCTTGTGAGACCCCAGACATGAGTACTGGGAACCAGAATTGGGTCCTCTGTGAAAGGAATGCATTCTCTTAACCACCTAGTCATCTCTCCAGCCCACCTTGTTTTATAGATCAGATTTTTCTCCTCCTGAGAACTTTTGACATCTTAGATCAAAGACCTTTTTACTGAAGGAGGCTGTTCTGTGTACTCTAGGACAATTAGCAGCATTCCTGGACTCTGCTCCTAAAATGCAAGGACCAAGTTGTAACAAGGAAATTGTCTCCAGACATTGATAAGTATGTCCTGGGTTAAAAGTTCCCTGGGGAGAACCATGGCCAGAAGCAGGTTGATCTGCAAGCATCTTGAACACCTTCCTTAAATAAGAAAACAAGACTAAAACTTTGATGTGAACAGTCATTTGAAAAATAGAAAAGTGAATACAGAGAATATTATCATGAAAAATGAAATATTCAAAAACAAACCCCAGGCTTAATGATATCTTTAATTAATTATTAAGGGTATAGTTCATTTTGAGTCAAGGAATCAATAAGTTCATAAGATAAAAGTTGAATTAAAATTTTAACAGTTTTTTAGTTTAATTTTAAGATTTTTATTTTATGTGCATATGTGGGGCTTGCATTATGTATGTACACTGCATGCATGCTAGGTGTCCATAGAGGCCAGAAGAGGGCATCTAGTCTTCTGGAGTTACAGATGCTGGATCCAAATCCATATCCTCCGCAAAAGTAGCTCGTGCTTTTAATGATTCCGCCATCTTTGCAGCCCCTGTAACACTAGGTCTTTAAATATGACAGCAGACATGACAGTGTAGAACCAGAGAGAAATGACATGGATCTGCACTCTGGCTGAATGCTTCCCAGATCGGAGCCATGGTGTGTCCTCTGGTGTACACTTGTCTGCCTGTCTCGGCTCTGACCCTGCTTGTTCTTTTTGTTACACTCAGTGCTTGAATTTGTGTCTGAAGACTTTGTTTTTTATTTCAGGATTCCTCCACTGAAGAGGAGCTCCGGCGTTTGCTGGCTTCTTTACCTCAGACAGAGCTCGATGAGTGTCTCCAGTATTTTACAGCCTTGGCTCTTAGTGAAAGCAGCCAGAGCCTGGCCGCACAGAAGGTGCTTATATCTTATTCAGTAGATGGTCTGAGTGCTGTCTCCCAAGATGCTGCACTGGGGATAGCGTTTCAACCTCAGTTATTTCCCCAGCTATGAACTTCGTACTGTACACTGTGCACTGGGCTGCGTGGTGTGGAATCACAGAGAAGGACTCGAGTTACCCTTGCTCAGCTTATGAGCTCATTTACTGTTTTGTGGGCGTGAACTCTGGTGTTGCACCTTTAGAATCAATAGTCAGGACTAGGGTGCAGCTCAGGGATAGAGTGCTTGCCAAGCATGCTCTAGACTTGGGTTTGATCCTCAGCATCTGAGCTGATACATATAGGCCTGTGTTCTAGAGCTGATTATTCGGCCTCCTCTCCCTGGAATATAGCAAGAATCTTGACTTTAGCAGATCAAACCTGCCTTCCCTTGATACAGCCCTTCCCCTCCATCTGTATCTTGTTAACTTAAGTTGCAGCCTAGCGATCCCACTCAGTCCTTGATGGATGCAGCTGTCAGCAGTGCGGCTGCGCTGTGGGGTGCACGTAGAGTCTGTTCACCCCAACTTTCTTACAGCCACCAGCTCTTACACATCTTCTCTGCCATCTTGGCTTTTGTTTCTTCTTTCACTTCCTCAGTGGTTTTAAAATCTCTTCAGATTCCTGTGTTAGTTCCCTCTTAGGGTGTTGATTCCCATTTTCACTGGTTTTGGCTCTCCCTTGTGATTGTGTCTTTCTTTGGATGTCAGCTTCACGAGTTCCAAGCACCGTGAATGATAGATTCGTCCCGACAGAGCAGGGTTTTCCTCTCTCCTTAAAGGTCTCTTGGTGATTTTCTTTGTGGAAGAAGGAATTCCATGGAGAGATACATAAAATGTAAGCAAAATTTAAGTAAGCAGAGACAGATAGACACACAGACACAAAGTCATATGGCTCAGGCTTGTTCCTTGCTAACTCTTATACTTTAAGGTAACCCATATTTCTATTTATGTTTAGCCACGTGTCTTGGTACCGCTTTGCTCAGTGCAGCATTCTCATTCTACTTTCTCTGTCTCACTGGCATCTCTCTCTTCTGTTCTTCCGCTTCTCAGAGTTCTCCTAGTCTGGCTTCCCCACCTTTACTTCCTGTCTAGCTTCTGTTCAGTCAGCATTATATTAAACCAGTGCTCACAGTAACAAATATTTACAGTGTGCAAGAGCTTAGTCCCACAGCACTGCTCTTGCCCCTGGTTAAAGCCACCTGTAACATGAGGTTTCTGGCCGGGCCTTCCCAGCCTAGCCCCAAGGTTTGGACCCGATCTCAGCCCTGCTGCAGTTTAGTCCCAAATGATCACACAAAGGCTTATATTAATTTCATGCTGATTGACCTATGGCCCAGGCATATAATTTGCTAACTAACCCATGATTCTTATATTGTTTAGCCATGTGGTTTGGTACCTTTTCTCAGAGCAGCATTTCAGCTTCTTTCCTCTGTGCTGGCTTCTCTCCTGGTCTCTCTCTGCTGTCTCTCCCTTGCTCTTCCTCTTCCCAGAGTTTCTTAGTCTGGTAGACCTGCCCACACTTCCTGTCTGCCCTCAGGCCAATCAGCTTTTTATTAAACCAGTAGGAGGGACAAATATTTACGGTGGAACAGAACATTATCCCACTAGAGCCACCCAGAGGCTTCCTGCTACATGTTAAACCAAGCCTCAGGCCTCGTATGTTTTCTGTTGAAGGCATGCATAGACTATTTACCAACATGGCTGCCTCCAGGTCAGTGCTAAGGGTACAGTAGACAGTTGGACATAAAGCCTGCCCTGTGGTGAAGAGTGTGAAAGCTGATGGAGTTCTTTACACAGGCCAGAGGGCAAAGCTGGGTTGTAGTCACTTCACTGTTGACAGTATTCCTCAGGAGCATGTGATGCTGCTGTCAGCACGACTCTGGGTGTTGTTCATAGCATTTAATACCTAGTGGTACTTGGCACTCTCCATTTTATAATTTAATGTGCATGTATGCGTACATGTGTGTATTTGTATGTGTGTACGGGGGTCAATATTGGGAATCTTTGGCTATTTTTTTCCACCTTATTTTTTTGAGACAGAGTGTCTTGTTGAATCTGCAGCTTGCCAATTCTGCTAGACTGCCTGGCCAGCAAGCTCCTGGGATCTGGGTGTGCTTTCCCTCCCATACCTAGTGCTGAGGTAACAGATGTGCACCACCCCCTGATTTTATGTGGGTGCTGGTGTCTGAACTTGGCCTTTATGCTTGTACAATGAGCACGTACCACTGAGCCATCTCCCCTGCCCCCATCCACACCTCCCCTTCACTTCCAGTGAGAAGAACTAAAAGCCATCGTGTTTTATATTTTTGTTTGGTAATGCTTAAACCAATTTTTTAATAATTATTATTATTTCAGTTGACCCCACTACTATAATCTGTCTGAATTAGTAAATGCTGGAGGGCGAGACACCAGAATGGTCTGACCAGTGGATAAAGGGCTGACTCTGCAAGGGGACAGAAGCTGGGAAAGAGGCCACCATTGTTCTGGGAATCACCTGATGCACTTTCCATTCTAATAAGCAATAGATGTTTACATTATATTCCTCTTACGTTTTCAAAGTATCTTGAGACATTTACACGTTTGACATTCCAGTTGTATGTGTCACACAGATGTTAACAGGAAGCTGTGTTTGTAATCGCTTTGTCTTAACCTCAGGGAGGACTGTGGTGTTTTGGAGGAAATGGCCTTCCTTATGCGGAAAGCTTTGGAGAAGTTCCCTCAGCCACAGTGGAAATGTTCTGCCTGGAAGCTATCGTAAAGCATTCAGAGGTAACTCGCGGTCCAAAATATGGCTTCTCATAGTTACCTGGACACAAATTTAGAAGGGGGAGAGGAGAGGAGATCTTGGAGGAGTTAGGGGGAAAGTAAGCGGTGAATGTGGTCAAAATACATTATACGCGGGTATAAAATTCTTTAAAAATTAATAAAAAGATTATATTTTTAAAATTTTACTTTTAACTGTTAGAATTAAGCATAATTTAGTATCAATACATGATTTTTGTTTTTTTACATATTTAATTTAAAAAATTAATTGTATTAGTTTTGTGTATGCATGTTCTGCCTGCATGTATGTCTGTGTACCATGTGCTTGCCTGATGCCCTTGGAGGCCAGAAAAAGGCATTTGGACTCCCAGGAACTGGAGTTATAATGAGCCAACATGTGGGTGCTGGGAATTGAACCTGGGTCGTCTGTAGGAGTAGCAGCCAGTGCTCTTAATCACTGAGCCATCTCTCCAGCCCCTTATTACATACTTTAAACAGTTCTTATTGCATACGAAGGAAGCAGCCCGTGCTCTAACGTGACATTTGCCTTTGATTTGTGCTGCTGTCTCCTTTGCACAGACTGTTGTACACATACATCAGATGGTTAACTTCCGTTAAGGTTCCTGCCAGAGAGAAAGGGGACGTTAGATGACTGTGCAGCTAATTTACACGCACTGATAAGTTCTACGCCTTTTGGCATCATGGTCATCACAGTTTGCTTATTTATCAGACAGGATCTTATTTTATCCCTTTTGTAGCCATATGCCACTATGCACGGCTGTAGTTTGATTTAAAAAAATAAAAAGGCAAAAGGCCTAGAAGTACCCACAAGTAAATAAGCATCACCTGGGAAACATGTTAGGTACGGTTGTTTAAACATGCAATTGACTATGATGTTTAACCTGAGCAGTTGTGGTGTGGAGTGCGTTTGCCACTGGCATCCTCACCCACATCTGCAGAAGCACTGTCCTCAGGGTTCTGAGCTGGCTGCTTTAACCTAAGAAGTTAAGTTAGAGCTGTCTGAAGTGTGTGGGTGTGTAGCCATTGATTCAGGCTCTGGGATGGAACCTAGGCAGGAGTAATAGGGATGCAGCACTGTATCACCGGAGGGCATGCTGGGACTCACCCACTGAGGTGTGGACGGGGCAGTGTAACGGGAGCTCTGTTAACCCTGCTAGATACCCTCACACTGTGACCACATCGAAGCAGGCGGCGGCTTGCAGCTGCTGCAGAGGCTCTACCAGCTTCACAAGGACTGCCCCAAAGTACAGAGAAACATCATGAGGATCATTGGAAACATGGCCTTGAATGAGCATCTTCACCCTGCTATAGTCCGCTCAGGTAACAGCTCTGTGTGCATGAGGATGCTGATCCAGCCCTGTTCTCCCACTGCCTTACCTCATGCTGCATTAATTTATCAATGGACTTAGCACTCCTCAGGTTTCCTTGGTTCTTTACGATATGTTGTTCGGCTATTGACAAGGAATTGCTAGGGTTGTCAGGGTTCCACGCTGAGGGAGGAGGAGCAGTGTGTAGAACCATCATAGGTGGGCAGGCTTTGACATGAAGACTGTTGATGTGATTTAATTAACCAAGGGGCAGCCAGAAAAGAGATTCACTGCAGAACTAAACCATTTCCTCTGCAACCTCTGAGCCACCTGTGAGGAGATGGACGCATCTGCCGCCTTCCCTTCTCACCCCTCCCCCTCCCCTCCCTTCTAGCAGTATGGGCACATAGGTCACTCTTCTCAAAACGTTTTTAACGTTTATAATTTATTACTGTACTTACTAAACCAATGCCAAACTGTCTCATCTTTGGCTAGTAGGGGCCCAGAAAACTGATACACACATATATTATACCTATGTGTGTGTGTGAGTGTGTCTGTGTGTCTGTCTGTCTGTACACTTCTGTATTAGTTCTTTTCTGTTGCTGCATGACCCTAAGGAAGAAAGTGTATTTGACTTGTGGTCCAGAGGGATGAGAGTCCCTCATGCAGGGAAGCCTGGCAGCAGGAGAAGGGAGGAAGCTAAGAGGTCACATCTTGAACTAGAAGCATAAAGCAGGGGCATAAACTAGCTGTGCGATGAGACTGTAAAAGTGATGTATTGTATATTTACTAAAGTCTGTCTGAGAATCACAGGGAAAAGACTAGACCCTGTCTCTATAGATCCTCAGACTGAGTGCCTCTCTGTTGTCAGAGGAAAGGCTGACTCCTGCCTCCTCTTCCTCGCTCACCTATCTTACTCCCCATTCAGCTTTCCCAGCGCTAGGACTAAAGGTGTGTGCTGTCTGCACACTGCCTGGCTCTGCTTGGCCTTGAGCTCACAGAGATCTAGATAATCTCTGCCTTCCAAGGCTGGGTCACCACTCCTGACCTTTATGGCTTGATTCTGTCCTCTGATTTTCAGACATGCTTTATTAAATATGCAATATATTACCACACTGTAAACACCCAAACACACCGCCAGTAATAGACATTTTCCAACAAGGTCACACCTCCTAAATAGCCACAAATAGTACCACCAACTGTTCAAATATATGAACCTATGGGGACATTCTCATTCAAGCCACTATAACATATATATACACATACACACACACATACACACATATATATAGACATACACACACACATACACACACACACATATATACACACACATATATATACACACATACACACACACATACACACATATATATAGACATACACACACACATACACACACACATATATATACACACATACACACACACACATACACACATATATATAGACATACACACACATACACACACACACATATATACACACACATATATATACACACATACACACACACACATATATATATACACACATACACACATACACATATATATATACACACACACATACACACACACACACACACACACACACACACACATTGCACTGACTGATTTTCTGTGTCAGCTTGACACAAGCCAGAGTCATCGGAGAGGAAGGAGCCTCAGTTGAGGAAATGCCTCCTTGAGGTCCGCCTGTGAGGCATGTTCTCATTCAGTGATTAGGATGGGTGGTGCCATCCCTGGGTTGGTGGTCTTAAGTTCAATAAGACAACAGGCTGAGCAAGCCATGAGGAGCAAGCCAGTAAGCAGCACCCTTCATGGCCTCTGCACCAACTCCTTCCAGGTTTCAGCCCTGCTTGAGTCCCTGTTCTGACTTCCTCCAGTGATGGGCTATGATGTAGAAGAAACCAAAGAAACCCTTTCCTCCCTAACTTGCCTTTTGGTCATGATGTTTCATCACAGCAATAGACACCCTAAGTAAGATACATATACATACACAGACATATATTCATACATAAATGAGAGTATACAGATATATGCACGTATACCTTTGTATATTCATGCTTGTATACAGATATATTAGAAACTATGAATTGATCCTTAGGAAGGCTTTAGATCAGCAGATAGTATTGTAGTTTTGTTTCCTAAGATGGGAAGTCTCACTAAAGGTGTGCATGTGCATTTTGGCAGTATCTAAACTGTGCACCACATGCGTGCCTGATGCTATGGAAGCCATGAGATGGTGTCGGATCCACTTGGACTGGAGTTACAGTTGTGAGCTGCCTTGTGGGTGCTGGGAACTGAACCAGGGTCCTCTGGGAGAGCAGCCAGTGCTCTTAATCACCAACCACTCTTCAACCCGAGATCAGAAGATTCTAATTTTAGTGAAATCAAATCCAGAAATCAGAACATTTTCTGAGAGGCAGAAAATGGCCAAAGTATTCACCTCTTGGAACTAAACATAACCTCTATCCCATCTGTGAGTTTTTACAATCCTTGGAAAGTACCAAAGCTATTCTTTATTTTTCCTTCTCCTTCATATTGTGAGTGTTTATTCCCCCTTCTACTTCCCCCATCCCATGCTGGCCTTGAACTCACTCTAGTTGAGGACGACCCTCAATTCCTGATGGCCCTGCCTCCCACACTGAGTGTTGGACACACGGCTGGCTGTGCAACACTGTTTTTTGTTTTTAATAGCTTTTCATGTAGAAATTTTTATCACTGGTTTGAGCCTCACTTGTTTGTTTTCTGAGCTATAATGAGAAATGTGGAAAGCCTGGGCCTTTTGGCAGAGCAGTTAACAGCTGTTAGTGGGTTTTCCTGCTGCTCTGTTGTGCATGTGTGGAGCATTCGTGATACTGGGAGAGGAGTTCCATTAGTAAGAATGTGCTACATATGTAGTCAGAAGTTCCTGGGTCCTGCCAGGAACTTCAGCTACTAAACTTTCAAATACCCACATAATTGACTTAGAGACTTAATTTTATAGTAAATGCTGGACCAGTAGTTCAGGCATATTACTAACTAGTTTTTATGCGTAAATTAACCCGAGATTCTATTTATGTTTAGCCACGTGGCTTGGTCCCTTTTTTAGTGCAGCATTCCCATCTTCCTTTCTCTGGCTGATGTTTGCTACTCTGCCTTTTCTCTTCCCAGAATCCTCCTAGTCTGGTTGTCCTGCTTCTACTGGCCAATCAGCATTTTTTTAAACCAATACAAATGAAAAATCTTTACAGTGTACAATATAAGAGTATTATCCCACAATTATATTCTCAAAAACTGCCAGAATTAGATTCTGAGTGTTCTCACTACTAAAAAATGGTATGCTCAGTAATTGTACACTGAACACATACATGTTTTAGGAAAATATAATGGGCTGGTGAGGTTACTCAGTAGGTCAGGACACTTGCTCTAGCCTGATAATATGAGTTCTGTCCCCAGAACCCACATGGTTAAAGGAGAGAATAGACTCCAAAAAATGTCCTGACCTCAAACGCACCCACATTCTCATGTGCATGCACACAAAGTAGGCATGCAAAACCTATTGCATACCATTATACACAATTTTTATTTGTAAAGTAAAATAAAAAAATTATACAATGTAGGCTAGAGAGATGGCTCAGCCATTATAGGCTAAGGTTCATGACTAAAAAACACAAGATTATGGTTGAGAGAAGAAATGAACAGTTCACAGAAGAAAACCACAGTAGCTGTAGCTGTTGGGCCACCCGAACCGTGTTATGGCAGCCATCATTAATTCTCATTAATTGAAGTTCGTGCATATTCCAAGGGACAGTGTGGGCCTGGTCCCCGGGGCAGCCCACTGTGGGATGAAGCTAGGCAGGAAGTTATTTCAGTGAGGTCCACGGCGCAGAAGAAGGGCTCTGACCTCAAGGCTGTCTGTCTGTCTGTCTACATAGGATATACAAGTAGGGACTTGTACATACTTGAGAAAACAGATAAACAGAACCAGTTGAACCTGCCTGTTTTTCAGAGCCTTCTGCCACTCCCCTGCCTCTGAGAGGTAATGACCATTCCAGACCTTTGAGTTTGTGTCTGTGTGTGCATGCTCTTTCGTCATGTCATCCATTCTCCTTCTGTTTGTTTCCTTTAAAAATCATTTCTAGAAATAAACAATGGTATTTTTCTTTTCTGAATTGGGTTTGATAAGGGTTTATCCAGTGCATTAAGCAATAGTTTCCTTATTGCTGTCAGGTTGTTGCTATGATGACTGACCCTCATGGCACCCACTGACTTTTGCTGAGTCCTCCTTAGAGCAAATTAATCATGATGGCGTTTCATCTTCTTCTGGCCGCACCTGGAGTAATTGCCATTTTTGATGTGTGAGGAGGCCTCCTGCGTACTTCCCTGCCTAGAGCTCCTCCAGAGGCTCTGGTTGGGAATATCATAGCTTTGTGCTGTGGGACTCAGAGGTTCCCAGGACACAGTGGAGCTGAGTGTTTGGGCTTCCCCACTCAGGACAGACACTGGAGGCTGCCCTTCCTTCCTCTGTCCTTTTTGAATTTGAAGCATCTCTCTACAGTCTGAGACTGATTCGCATCAGTGCTTAGGATATCTGCTCTTTTCCTCAGGTTGGGTTTCTATAATGGCAGAAGCTTTGAAATCCTACCATGTTATGGAGGCTTCCCATGCTGCCAGAACCCTGGCTAATCTAGACCGAGAAACTGTACATGAAAAATACCAGGATGGTGTGTATGTGCTGCATCCCCAGTGTCGGACCAGGTGAGCATCATGTGGTGGATTTAAATGATCCTTAAGAAAACAAGCAAACTGGGAAGCGATTTTATTTGCAATTGAAAGAGAGATCAAACAATAACAGAAATGATAGCACCATATCTGCAGGCTGCCCATCTCCCTTCTGTTTGCCGTGTTTCCAGCCTAGCTTCGTTCCCAGCACTAGGGAAGCTGTGGAAGGAAGGGCCACACAAAGCAGCCACTCAGTCATCGGAGCCCAGACCTTCCCTGAGCTAGGTGAGGAAGAATGGAGAGCCTCAGGGACAGACCTGACATGCCTCCTTTAGCCCTGGCATTTCTTAAGACAGTCTGGGAATGTACAATATTTTATTGAACCAAACTCAAAGTCTCTCCTCACAGGAAATTAAAAATAGCAATCGGTTCCTCCATCTCCACCAGCTCCTTCAGTCTGACTGCAGATGCTGCATAAGGGATGGGCATGAGAGGTGGCAGGTCCCCTCCGTCTGCCCCCCAAGTGTCAGAGCCCATCAGTCTGGGGGCTGCCTCACGACACCTGGAAGGGGGCTGCATTCCACTCTTCAGAAGGAGTGAGGCAGGATGAGGCGGGCAAGGTCCCAGGAGAAACCAGGATGAGAAATCACCCACTTCATGGGAGACCCTGACAAATTCAGAGACTCAAGGCCACTGAAGGTAGCTGTCTAGCTGTCACCAGGACCCAGGGTCCCCTTTCAGAAGATTCTTTTTTTAAAAAATCCTCTACAAAAAGAAAAAAATGGCTTTACTGCTTCATTCTAATTGGCAGATAAAATGTTATGATGATGAATGAATCCCAGTTGCTCCTTCAAAAAGAATAAAAGTTTAATATGAGTTAAGTGTGAGTGACCATGGCTTAGGCCTTAGGTTGCCTGGGATAACATGTTTTTCAGTGTCAGCTTCTTATACTCACAAAACAAGAAAAAAGTCATGAGTAAATAAGCTTACCAAATATTCTGGTGGGAGCATCAGGTGGGTGGGGACAGAAAAGCAGGGAAAACTCCGGAACAGGTTCCCCATTACCTGGTGACACTTTAGCTCTTGTTGTTAGAAACACTGGGGCCTGTTTGGAAGCATTTGAATAAAATCAAATCATTAGGCTTTTCCCTCACACTTAAAAAACATTAGTTCTGTTCAAACAAACAAATGCATTGTTTTTTAAAAGAATCCACAAGAGATAGAAAAGGGATACCAAAGATGAGCCCCTAGTGGTGTAAGAGGAGAGTTTGGTTCCTGGTAGTGTTTTTATAAGACAAAGAGGGAAAAAGCGCAGCTGAGAAGACCGTGCAGTCCGTAGGGTTAAAGGTCCCTTGGTGAGGGACCCCAGAAGCTGTGTTCTCTCAGCTGCCTTTCTCTCTTTGTAAATGGGAAGTTGGGTTTAGTTCTGTGTTTGTCAGATGTTCCTAGCCTCTAACTAGAGACGCGTGGCCATACGCCTGGGCTCTCCACCCTCCACCTGCTACATACGGAGTCTCACTGTTACTTGCCAGGCATGTCCCCCTCTACTTTAGATAAACTCTTTAGGACAGAGTGTTATTTTAGCATACAAGTTTCCATGTCCAAGAATTTTCTTTGTTTTCAGCCTTATTCTAACCAAAAACTATATTAACATTTTATACTTATTTCTCACACACGATGGTTCCTTTCTGCCTTATTTTTCTTTTAAAAACTTGTGAGGTTAGAAAGATACTGTTTTGACACAAATGTTAATTAGTGAACAACTGAAGTCCTATATTAGAGGTACTGCCTTTGCTAAAAAGCATCAGTCTTTCATTGGATCTACAAGACAACCCGAAAGCTAATGTCTGGTATCTCTGCCTTCTCTGTGTCTCCTCATTCTGGGCCAGACTCCTGCCTGAGTCTCATAGGCTTGTTAATGCTCATATACGAAAATGACCTCATCTCCCTCAGAGCTGAAGACACTGTGTGTATGTATGTGTGTGTGTCCTAAACTTCTATTCACTTTGCACGCTGAGGACAGCGCCCAGGTGAGAAGGACCTTTCTTGAGCATGGGGCTGGACCATGGAGTGTGAGTAACTACCTCCTGGGAGCTGGTGTCTCCTCAAGTAGGAAGGACTTCTGCCTGCCTTGTGGAACAGTCAGTGTCCAGACCACACCTTGACCAAGGTGGTTTAGTTATGGAAAGTCCTTGTCTCTTTGTTCCATTTTCATTTAACTTCAAGGCTTGCATCAGTGCCCCACCAATGGGCTTTGGGGTGCTAGGCTCCCCTTTTAGTCCTTCCCAGCCACGTACATGAACTTTACTAGGCACACTAGGAGCAGTGGCTGTACCCAGCTTTCTGGTGCTGTGGGAGCTCAAGCTTTTGTCCTGAAATCCCCATTACATGCTGAACTGAAAGGAATTTGAACTAATTTTGAATGATCACTTATGAGCTAATTTGAACTGAATAATTTTTTTGGTAGCATTGTGTGTACATGCCATACAATGCATCTCTATAGCATACAGAAATATGTACGTTGATAAATCAAAATGATTCAACCTTTATGTTAAAACTTATAAAATAAAGCAGATTCACCAGTTTAAAAAGAGGTAAGACTAAATTTTTAAGAAAATGAATTGAATTCAAATCACCCTTGGTTAAACTCTAAAATCTTTTATTCTTGCTATTTTCTTAAGCCTCATTGTTACCTAGATTTAAAATGTACCTTTTGTATTTTTCTTAGTTTTATTTCAGTTTAATAACTAATTATTACACATTTGTACTGTAGGGAAGATGAGCTTGAGGTAGCAGCAGCCTTCCTGGGCTCAGAGGAGGAGGGAAACAGCGAAGATCCCTAAAACCTGACAGCTAGACCCAGAGACAAAGCCCTCCTCATTGTAGTCTCGGAGGGTAGGAACTGTACCGGCTGCTTTTGTGTGTCAGTTTCACAAGCCAGAGTCATGAGACAGGGAGCCTCAGTTGAGAAAATCCCTCTGTCAGATTGGGCTAGATGACGTTTTCTTAATCAGTGATTAAAGGGGGAGGGCCCTGCCCACTGTGGCTGGTGCCATCCCTGGTGGGCCTGAGTTCTATAAGAAAGCAGGCTGAGAAACCTAAGTGGAGCAAGTCAGTAAGCAGCCCCCTCCATGGCCTCTGCATCAGCTCCTGCCTCCAGGTTCCTGCCCTGTTTGAGTTCCTGTCCTGACTTCCACCAGTGATGGACTATGATCTGGAAGTGTAAGCCAGACAAACCCTTTCCTTCCCAACTTACTTTTTGTTATAGTGTTTCATCACAGCAATAGAAACCTTAACCAAGACAGGAACTAACAGATAAAACTCATGCAAAATAATTACATGACCTTAGAGCAGTAACTATGAATACAACACAATTACAATAAGCCAGAATGCATCCGGTAAAAACCACATAGACAATGTCCCGTGTCTGTGCGCTGTAAGAAGAGCCTGGAGAAAGACACAGTGGTCAAAGGTGACTCTTGGTACACAGGCGTGGGTTAGTATCGCTTACTGTCTTTGGAGCCATCAGCAGAGCGGGGAGACTCCCTGGTTCATGGAGATGTCAGGTCAGAACACCCTGGGTTTTGTAGGTTTGTGGAGCAATCAGTATTTCTGAAAAACCCTAGAGGGCCCTGAAACCTCATGTCAGAGTCTCGTCCAGCTTTTACAGAAAGTATAGGCAGTGTCTGGGTCATTCTCTCTAGTGCATTGAGTCCTTTGTCCCTCTTGGGAGTGGGGGTCACTGGACAGTGAGGAACGGTAAAGCAGGACAAGGCCAGGGCAGAGGAGAGGGTGACAAGTTAGATTCTCTCAGCACATCTGTAATCCTGAGACAGCCTCCAAAATTTTCTTAACTGTTTTTGACATCTTTAAAAAAATAGTTTTATGGGGCTGTAGAGATGGCTCAGTGGTTAAGAGCACTGACTGCTCTTCCAGAGGACCCAGGTTCGATTCCCAGCACCCACATGGCAGCTAACAACTGTCTGTAGTTCCAGTTCCAGACAAACACCAAGGCAAATAAATAAAGTTAAAAAAAAGTTTTATAGGTTTATTCCAAATTAGCAATTCTATTAATTCAATGAGTTTAAATTTCACTTACGATTTTTACTTCTGCCTAGGCATTTTAGTGTACACACACACATGAAGTTGGGTTGTTGAATTAGTATAATTACTAAATGTTAAGCCAGCTAGACTATAAACATTTTCTCTTTCCCTGCATTTTTGTTTCCCATTTTAGTCTTTTCCCCTCTTCTCTGAGCATGGTAACCTCCCATGTGAGGTGGTGGGGTTTGAGTGGATAACATTTACAGGCTCACAGGAGCAGTTTCCATTCCTCTCTCCCTGAGGCTGAGTCTTCTGTCATGACTCAGGTTTGTCCTGCCTGCTTTGAAAATGTGAGGGAGGTCAGGGTTCTGAGTGAGCCCCTGTCATGTGTGTATCTCCATGAGGCCACTGCATGTCCAAGGGACATTTGTCATGTACAGCAACTTAGCATATCTTGTCTAATTTCTTAAGTATCTTAATCGGTTTTTGGAATCTTAGATTTATTTAGAGGGTAAGCTCGTGGTGGCATCACTCATATGATGGATCATGGACTTCATTACAGTTGCTGTGGTTTGTCTGCCTGGCTGTGTCTCCTTTCACTGAAGGAGCAATGAATGTGCTGTCTCTGTCACAATTCCCAGGATTCCTCAGCAAGCCTATGTTGATAAGGTCTACCCTGAGTCTCCCTGTGTCTCGTCAGCCTGCCAAAGCCCTTCACAGAGAATGCTGTGTAGCTGCCACAGTAGTAATGCGTTTATTCTGCTTCTCTTTGAAACTCTCTCCCCTCTTAGTCAGCCCATTAAAGCCGATGTCCTTTTTATTCATGGCCTTATGGGAGCAGCATTTAAAACCTGGCGCCAGAAGGACAGTGAGCGGGTTCTGATGGAAAACACTTTGGTGGATGAGGACAGGTACACTACGTGCTGGCCCAAGGTAAGGAGCGGCGCTCTGCCTGCCACCCACTAGCACCACTGCTGACGCTGCATTGTGCCTTGTCTTAAGCCACTGGGAATTCTCTGGCTGCTGCTCTTTCCCTTGGAGACACCCATCATCAGCTGGGCTTGAGATCCTGCATTGAGTACTTCCTGTTTAGGGTATATTCTGTGACACTAGAATAATACTCCATGAGTGATAAAGTAGGGTAGGGCTGTAATCATTCACCTTGATTCATAATTTAAATATAGCCATAACTTACTTGTACTAGCCAGTTTTATGACCTTGATAATTATAAAGGTAGAAAAACTTGGATGATATAATTCTCCTTTGCAATTCTGATATTTTTTCCTTCTAAGAGCCACAACTCCAGGTTGAAATTTGTTTGCAGTCCATGCAGGAGAATGCTGTGTGTGCATAGTCTCAGGCTTTGCTCCCCTCCCACTTCCTCTAGAAGGAATGGCATGCTCTTCTCTCCACTGATGCCGAGGTCTGGAGCTGTCAGAGACAAGCTGTTATCTCAGGTCATTCCATCAGAAGATAACAGTCTGTCCTGACATCATTGCTGTCTACTGACTGCTAAAAGCCTCCAAAACAAGTCTTGATTTTGGCAACTGCAGACTGGAATTGACAATGTTCCCATACTTTCATCTGCCTTTGATATAAATGTTGATTTACATTTACCAGAGATGTAAAAAGATAAAATGCTTGTTTTTATTAGCTCTTCCCAACCTGAACCTTCCCCTCCAGTGAATCCAGGGTCCTCTGTAATGCTGTGTTATCGCAGGAGGCCTTTGGTTACAAAGAGCGGTTACTAGGAAGTGATTGATAGGGAAATGCATGCATATTCTCACGAACCTTCTGTTTTACCTAGACATGGCTAGCAAAAGACTGTCCTGCACTTCGCATTATATCTGTGGAGTATGACACCAGCCTCAGTGACTGGAGAGCCAGGTGCCCCATGGAAAGGTAACATTGGAGGGTACACTGGATTAGGAGGAAGGGAGGGGCCTAGACCACAGTGGTCCTCTGCCATGGGAGACCTTTTAAGTGTTGGGGATGGAGCGCAGGTCTTGTGCATGTTAGGCAAGTGCTCCGTCCGATACCATTGCTGTCTGTCTTCTAGAAGGCATCAGCCTCCAGGAAGGAACACATAGTGGAAGGCTTAGCTACATTGTGTTGAGCTCCCGACATGGCTCATGTAACTCTGTAATAGTAAAGGACCACAGATCCCTGCCAAAGCCTTCACTTCTGACGGTTGCTGGTGTGGTCACAATCCTCCTGCCTGAGGGAAGCTCAGGGAAACAGATGCGAGCAGTTTTGACCTGTGTTCTTTTATGTCCTAAGGGGCAGTGCCTTCCCGGGCTCCAGGACCTAGACAGTCTGCCCCACCTTGGCTCACGGTGCAGTGAAGGCCAGTCAGTCAGTGGCTCTGAGGCTGTGCTCACAGGACTCTTGTACTTAGGGACCTAACATGGTGCTTGAGGGGTGGATCCCACAGGGGTGCCCCAGGAGGATGCCAACAGAGAACAAGCTGGCACCCAGCCCACCTTTCTCAGGAGCACTGGGGAACCTTTATTCTCAAAATAAGGTGCTAGAGTTGAAGAGTGTGAAACTATCAGGCGGCTAAGCTGTGAAGTGAAGTTCCCTTTTGGTCTGAAATCACACATTTTGTACTCTGATGGTCATGTCCTAGTATCTAATGCATAAATTCAAGTGGTGAAAGCGTAAAGTCAGACAATCGAGTCTCTAGAACATTCTTATTACCAGGCTGTGGATGAAAAGTGATCTCCCCATACTTAAGTGCTTGGGGCGGCTGGGATGAGACCTAAGTTCAAAGTGTAAAAATTGCCGTATCTGTTTGATATTCAAATGATGTATTGATATTCAAGTACGCCTGTTGCGCGCTTAAATAGTCCTGTGTGAGTGAGATAGAGGATAAGATTGGCATAGCCTGCACTACAGAGTGTGAACCAAAATCATTGAACAAGCCAAGGTCCTTGTCTTATGATATTAGGTAGTAAGATTTAGGGGATGGATGCCTCCCGTCATGCTTGCTGTTTTCGTTTTGTTCAGAAAGTCCATTGCATTCAGAAGCACCGAACTTCTTAGCAAGCTCAGAGCTGCTGGTGTTGGGGATAGGCCAATGATTTGGATATCACATAGCATGGGAGGTAAGGATGGTTTCATCTTCATAGAGTGACCATCTGGAGGTGGTTGTCAAGGTCGTGGCCAACTGAAAGTTCCAAATGTTTTACTTACCTAGTCTCCCACCCAGTTAATGTTTTATCTAAGAGGTCTAAAGTTACTGTCCTTCCAGGCTCTTTGCTCTTCTAGGAGAGGACAGCTAATAAACTGTGGGAGGGCAGGGCTTGATAATGTGGTGGGTTCCTGTGCTCACGATCAGTCAGCATCACCTTGTGGGATGTTTACCACTTAGACTTGGTTAAGCCAGCATTCCTGGGAACTTCCCATCCATGCCTCGTCTGAATGACCAACTCTGTTACCTGTGTGTGCTCCCAGTCCCCCAGGTGCCTGTGCTGCTGAGGTGTGCTCATAGTTTGTCTGGGCTTGCCTGCTGTGCGTTGAGCTTGCATGCCCTCCTCCTCCTCCCCCTCCTGTGCTCCCTCACACCAGCCCTCAGCTTTCTCCACATGCCTTGCTTAAGGCCTTTGCCTAGCCCTAAGCTAGTGTGTCTGATTAAGAGTGACTTAGGCTGAACTTCAACCATGTCTTTTTGCTGAGAAAGGTGTGTGTAACCCTTATGCTTCTCAAAAGTCCAGTCACTGTCCCTGGTGTCTTTGTATTCCTGGTTAGGTGCTCATGGGTGCCTTTCCCACAGCAGCTGATTTTCCTTGGTGGGATCTATAACTTTGCACTCAGTACTCTCCTGGGTGTGGGCTTCGGTGGCTGGGCACCCAACTCAGGCAGGGCCTGGCTTTCCTCACATAGACAGTGGAATCTGTGAGAGAAGGGTCTGCAGGCTCATATTCATAACTCTATGGTAGTGTCAGTATTTTAAGGATTTTTTTTTTTGGTACTAAAGGAAATTATTTAAACTTTAAAGCATCTCTTTTGTTTGCTTGTTCTGTTTTAAAATGAGTAACAGGGGAGGAAACAACTTACGCTCTCCTTCCTCACTGTGGCTAGGTCTTCTTGTCAAAAAGATGCTGTTGGAAGCCTCTAAGAAGCCAGAGCTGGGTGCATTTATAAACAATACCAGAGGAATAATTTTTTACAGTGTGCCTCACCATGGATCACGTCTGGCTGAATACTCTGTTAACGTTCGATATCTTCTCTTCCCTTCTTTGGAAGTCAAAGAACTCAGCAAAGGTAAAGCTTTCTATTGTGAAGGGAATTGTGGTTGTAGAACATTCAATACATGGAAAGAGGGAAAAAATAATTGGTTTCTTCCATAAATATACTGCCTTGTTTTTAAATTTGCATACAACTTTTAGCTCATCTTGAGTTTTCTTTGATATCTCTCTTTTTTGTCCATAACAAACTATCTACTCAAGGACAGCTGTAATTTTTGTTATGTCATATTCAAACTTAGATAAACTGTGATTTTTCTTCCAAGCTAGCAAACTGTCTTTTTCCATGAATTTGTAAACCACCGTCAAAATATACATAAACCTTGAGACAGCATGTTATAAAGCACTGTGGGTGTGATCAACATGTGATTGATGGTGGAGAAGTCTCTGTGTGCATAGAAGAATGTGTAGTCTGCCACTTTGGACAGACCATCCTAGGAATCTGAGTTAGGCCCAGTCACCACGTATCATGTGTCTCGGCTTGTTCTCTGTAGAAGTGTGTCTTACAGGACTGGGGGTTCCATGTTGGATTATGCATAAACAATCACACATGTTCTAGATCCTATCTGTATGTAGCCTTGTCTCTTTTGTCTGTTTGGATGGAGCACAGCTATCTCTACAGAGCAGTGATGCGTATTTCTTGTAGTCAGCACATCATAAGGCCTCTGCTGCTTGAGTGGAGAATATAAACCATCTATCTGAAGAGTTATTGAGAAGTTTCTTGCCATTTTGCTGTTTCTTTCCACCTTCACGTAGGTTCTTCTGGTGACTGTGCTGTCTTTCTGCTGCTGTGCTGAGTCTCCTCAGCATCTGCAATCTGGGAAAGGCTTCTCTCTTCCATTTTTGACAGATAATGTTGCTGGGTATAGTATTCCTGGTTGGCAGGTTCTTCTTTATTTTGCATATGTCGTTCCATTCTTACTGTTTGACGTCTTAAAACATTTATGTCCTGGTAAAGCTTACTATTGAGTGTTTCTGGGGTTCTCTGAACTCTTTACGCAGATGTCTGTACCTGTGAATGTTTGGAAGTTTCACTATTATCTTATGAATCAGTTTTTCATTGATGTTCACATTTTCTCACCTTTTTGAGTTTTCTCAAATCTTATTTCTTTCCTTTCCCTGTTCCCTCTTTTCTTGTTGACATAGTTCAAAATCAAATCTATCACTAAAGTCAGAGGGGGTTTTTTCTCCATTATAGAAACTGTTTGGTTCTTTTTAATGATTTCTGCCATCAATTTATTTGTCATTCATTGTTTGAATCAGTTTTATTTGTGTTGTTTAGTGTTTTTAAAAAAGTTTTCCTTTTAAAATTTGTGTATGCTTATGTTACTTCACACATCTGAGTACAGGTTCCCAGAGCAGCAGGGGCCTTGGATCCTGGAGCCGAGTTACAGTAGGACATGGGTGCTGGGACCAACTTCAGGTCCTCTGTGCGCTCTCACCCGAGGCTCTAGCTTTCCAGCCATGTTTAATCTTTATTCTCTTACGTCTCACTGAGTTTCCTTAGGCTCGATATTTTTAATTCCTTTGTAGCCATTTCTTAGGTTTCCTTCTATTCTGTTTCTGGAGACTTAATGCTTTCCTTTATGGTGTTACGCTTCCTTTAGTAAAGTGCCCCTTTGTTGATGCCTGTGCATTTAGGGTAGTCATCCATTCAAGTTTTATGAAGGCCCTGAGGAATGAGAAGAGGTGATGCTGGAGTTCACTAACATAGACTTGAGGGTGTAGACTCAAAAGAGATCTTTCCTAGTTCCCATTGGATAACTTGGGCTTGAAGTGATGGTGACCAGATATGCAGAGCAGTGGGGCCCAGATGACCTTCTCCAGGTGACAGGAGCTTCTCTGTGGCAAAATTGCTCACAGGTTGCCTCTTTTCAGCCATCTTGATCTTCATTGTGTTCTTACAGCCCAGCGTTATTTTGTTGTTTATCCATGTCTTCTTATATTGTGGGCTTGGTTATCTTCTCAGATCATTCTGAAGATACTTAAGAGTGCTCTGTAAGGTTCTTGTGTTTCACAGAAGTAGTATTAATTAGATAGACTTCTAATGTCATTTTTGTCTTTGTATTTCTCTGTGTGCTTAGGTGTCATTATCAGTTTCATTAACCTCATTTTTTTGAGACAGGGTCTCTTACACTGACCCTGGAGCTCAGTGATTGGCTACACAGAGCCTCCTGCCATCCCCCACATGCCAGAGCTAGGGTTCCAGTTGTGTGGTCACACCTGGCCTTCTGCACAGGTTCTAGGGATCCAAACAGGTCCTCATGTGTATTAATCAGGGTTCTCTAGAGGAACAGAACTGATGGATTGAACACACACACCATACACCATAACACACACACACACACAGGATTTATTAGAAGGGCTTACAGCCTATCCAGTCCAATAATGGCTGTCTGCTAATGGAAAGTTCAAGAATGCAGTGTTGCTCAGTTCACAGGGCTGTGTGTCTCAGCTGGTCTTTAGTCCGCCTCAGAATGACAGTGGAGCGAGAGCAAAGGCTTGTCTCCTCCTTGTCCTTCTGCCACGGCCCAGATAAAGATGCTCCTCCAGTGAGCTGGATCTAAGAGGGGTCTTCCTACCTTCAATGATCAGTTAACCAAAAGTCTTTCACAGATGTGCCCAGTAGTTTGGGTTTTTAGTTAATTCCAGGTGTGGTCAAGTTGACAACCAAGAATGGCCACCAGCTCAGGCTCGTGTGCAGACGCTTTACCAATGAGCACCTCTGAGTTAAGATGATGCCTTTTGTCCCTGAGTAATCGGATTGACACACTCTCACTCTTTTTATAGATTCTCCTGCACTTAAGGCACTTCAAGAAGATTTTGTGGAGTTTGCAAAAGACAAGAACTTCCAGGTGCTGAATTTTGTAGAGACACAACCAACATTTATCGGCAGCATGATCAAACTGCACGTGGTGCCCGTGGAGTCGGCAGGTACCCACTCTGGGGGAGGGCGGCCACTGGGTGCCCCGGCTGATAGGAGCCAGCCTTTAATAGATGTCAGTTTTTGTATCCAGTGTCTTAGGGATATATAGGAGGTTTAATGAAGACCCAGGATCGATTAAGTCCATTTATACTTTTTAGCAGCACTTCAAACCCCTCTGCAAGCACACACATGGCCTTAGTTTTTGCCTCCATAACTTAGGTAACAGCTAGGTGGCAAGTCTAGGTCACCAACAGGAGTGCCACACTGAGGAGGCTGCCAAGCAGGTCTGTAAGCTAGAATAAAGGGGGCGTGTACTCAACAAATTGAGAGCTTCAGAAAACCTTAAAGAAACTTGTAATAAATGTAAAAATTTGAAAGATTTGGTAAATGGCAGCTGTGGGGAATATTCTAGCAGGAAATTACTTAAAAGAAAAAAACCAGTGTTGAAATCTGAGAAAATGGTAGATGAGAGTAACAAATAATTGCTACTACAGTATAGGGTCCTCCTCCAAACCTCCTGCTTACTCGGCCCTGTAGCTACCCATATTTGCATCTATCTGCAGTGCCTCCCTTGACTGACCAGATCTCCTCAGCCTGAGCATCATCTCTTGGAACTCCTCCCTGAGGCTGGCTTAGGTTGTATCCTGGTAGCTCATAGCGGCCAGGTGTTTTCATTGGCATGATTCTTAGGGTGCACAGTGAGCATTGCTCTTATCTAATACACACCACACAAAATGGAACATAAGCCCACAGATCCTAAAAGAACTCTGTAGCAGAATCCCAGGTCCTAGGCTGAGGCATTGCAAAGCAGCTACTTGGAGATTTCCAAGAATGGCTGCCAGATGTCTACAACCTTAGAAACCTCAAGCGATGGGAGAGCCAGTCTCCTGAGCGGCTGCTTGGCTCCACAGCCTTGTCCCGTAACTCCCCTCCTCCCTCCACTCACTGGTGCCTCACTGCCATCTCTTGTTCCCTGCATCCAGATGGACTTGTCAGACTGAAATAGCAGATCCCCTTTCTGATCCCTCAAGCAGTCAAATACCGAAGTACTAAATCTTGTCGTTCCCCCCCCACACGGGGAATGATCCTGGGGATTTGGGTCTAGAGTAGGTTCCACATGGGGCATTCCCATTCTTAGGAGGGCAGCAGAGTGATGTGTGTTAGCCTCTAGGCCCTGGGAAGGCTCTGCTTGGAACACACATGGAGTCAGAGTTCGCTCGGGCAAGCCTGGCATCCTTTGCTTTACTGACATTTCTGTTTCCTTAGATTTAGGCATCGGGGATCTAATTCCCGTGGATGTCAACCATTTGGACATTTGCAAGCCGAAGACAAAGGATGCTTTTTTGTATCAGCGTACTCTACAGTTCATCTGTGAAACTTTAGCCAAAGACCTTGAAAACTGACAGCTGCCTCCCTCCATCCTTTGTGTGAATAGACACCTGGCACTCTCCTCTCGTTAATACCTGTGCAGTTGTGTGCAGTCATGGTGGCAGCCTGTTCTGCAGGTGTGCAGTAGACAGCAGAAGGCAGCGCCCACATAGAGCTGAGGGTCAGAGGAAGGCTTAGATTGAGTTTCTCTGCTTTAAAAGAAACTCCACTGTGCTGGGCGACAGAGCTGCTGTGTACATCTGACACTGTCCTAGCTCATCCACATCCCTGACAGGCACCTCAGCATGCCACAAAAACGCCACTTGGTGAGAACAAACTAGAACCTCCAGAGTCTGTGTTTGTCCTGGGTGCCATGTGCTGTAATGTTGTAGGGCCAGTTTTTAACTGTTAATATTTGACTTTCTCACTGGTTCTTGCACACCCAGTTGTACACATGGATCAATCTTGTAATGCTTCTGTTTTTTCATATTGCTGAAAACAGTCTTTTTTCTAAATATTCTTTCTAGGATATTTTAACTAGTTATACAGTAATATGCTCTGGATTAGGAGAAAATAAGACTCAGCAAATGAAAAACTTTTGAAGCTATCCGATTCTCGGGCTCCATCGTGTACAGCTTTCCTTTAGAGGCTCTTCTGGCATGGAGGTAGCAAGTCATGCTGATGGACTTTTTTGTGTTTGAGTAATAGCATTATTGACATGAAATTTGGTTGCTTTTGTGGTCTTAGGCATCAAGTCCAATGTGCATGCTAGCCACCTACCTACTCTGCCAGTAAGCTTCGTTCCCAGCCCCCAGCTTTTACCTTTAAAATATACATCTTACTGACTGAATATACTCTGGGGTATTCAGAGTTACCAACTATCACCACTGACTCTTTTATCACCCTCACAGAAGGGCCCTCAAGAGCAGTCAGGTCCCTCCCCTGCCTAGTCCCTGCCGTCTCCGTGGACTGACCACTGGGCACTCTGCAGCTGCCTTCACCTTGCTGCCCTTAGCATGATGGTCCTTTCCTGTCTCTCAGCTTCTTCCCTGCCATGAGCTGAGCGGTTCTGCTGATCCTACCTTTCTGCCATGATGCCTCGTCTCACTCAGTGGGACCAGTGGCCATTGACTGAAGCCATGGGCCAGAACCACTTCCTCCCTTGAACTCTGCCCTCAGGTATCTGCCATAGTGGTGAAGGTGGCTATAATTCTGTTTTCAAACCGAGACCTGAAAGGAGCAATCCGTGTTATTACTGTTGCTGTTTCCATGCTAGAAAGGCCGTTTACCATAAAAGTATAGATGATGCTTATCATACACAAGACCAAGGGGAAGAAATGATGGATTTAGCATGCTAGAGTGAGACAGAGCCACACAGCACTGGCTGAAGATACACTTCTAAAAGCAACAGACCCCAACAAAGAAGTGACTGAAAACAGATGGGTACCACAATATCACTAAAGACAGTGGGATAATGAATATCCCACTCGTACAGGGATGGCTTGATGTGGACAGAAGGAAAATGAAATAGTACTAAATAGAAGCAAGCTATTCGCTGTAAGGCCGGCCGGCACTGTGCCTTCAGTGACCAAAGGAAGACAAACGGAGGGAAAGACTGAAAATGCTGCGCTTCGCAGTGCAAGCAAGTAATTGTCCTACCCATGTTAGAAGCGGGGGATTAGTCTCAGCTAAATTGCTTTTAAAGTGGATGTCAGCGTAATGAATGCATATGGTCAGGCTGCAGGGACTCAGTGTTTGTCTGGCTTTTGCTTCAGCCTGTGTCTGTGTAAACTAGTGTGTGTAATATAATGGCAAGGAACATAATCTGGTATTTTGTCATACATGCACAGAGATTTCTAGAATGTTAATAATTTATGGATATATCTGGGGTAAACCAACCCACAACTAAAAATACGCTAGTGAAATCATTAAAAATATATCCTGGGCTGCACATGATGGCACATATCTTTAATACCTGCATTCGGGAGGCAGGAAGATCTGAGGTTAAAGTCAGCCTGATTAACATACCAAGTTCCAGGGCACCCAAGGCTCCCTAGTGAGACCTTGTCTCAAAACAAAATCCTGCATGTGTTCACAAACAATAAACTTTAAGAAATGGAGACACATCACTTGAGAGGTTGAGATGGGGCGGGGTGGGGTGGGGTGGGGTGGAGAGAGCTAGTTCTGAGCCAGTCCAAGCTACAGAGCTACCTTGTCTAGAAAACTCCCAGTCCTCTCCCAAAACATGTCTTCTTTATTCATACTTAGTCTTAATCAATTTCCCTTGGGTGAAAGAACAATCACGATCAACCAGTTAATAAAAAGGAGAGTGATTCATGCTAAAATATAAAGGGTGAAGCTAGGCATTGTAGGTAAGTTTAAATGTCTAGTTATATATGAGAAACTGAAGTAATGGAACAGTGATCCTTTAAAATTAGAAAAAAATGCAGAAAAAGGAAACAGTTGAAACAAATTAAAATGCGTAAAAAGTACTTGGGAGAAATTGTTTATAAAAGACATCTGAGAAAGGACTTTTATCTAAAATACACAACTTGTAAAACTCAACACTAAGGAAATAAACCCTGGCCAGGGACGCAAACACGTGTCACTAAGGACACACTCACAGGCGTATAAAGGTGTTCATCTTCACATGGCATCATTAAAAGGTAAGGTACATTACACACTTACCAGAACAGTCAGAATTCCAAACAGTGCCAAGTATGGATAACAATGTGGAGCCTTGGGGACTCTGATCTGTTGTGAACAGGACTGCAAAATGACACAGCTACTTTGGAAAACCATTTGCCGATCTTAGAAAACACGTTCTTAGCCTTGGTATATAAATCAGAGGAGTAGAAAATTTATGCCCACACAAAACCCTGCACCTTGATATTTATAGAAGTTTCATCCATAACTGACAAAGCTTGGGAGCAACCCCGATCTCCTTCAGTTGGTGACTGGTGCATCCCGACAGAAGAACCAGCATTAAGAAGACATGCTGTCAGCCCGTGAAAGGACAGGAATGGCCCTCATATAGTCACTGGGTTTAAAAAAAAATAAAAAAAAAGCCAGTATAGGAAAGCCACATGCTGTATGACTGCAAATCTGACATTCTACAAAGGGCAACAAAGACAAGGAAGAGAGGGGATACTAGGACCTGGGGTTGGGAGATGCATGGGAGTAAGGGTCAGGATTTTAGGGCAGTGAAACAGGCGATAACCCAGTGGTAGATCGTGTCTTCATACCTTAGAATGTACAGCACACAGATGCATCATAATGTGAAGCCAGGGCCATCAGAGGTAATGACATCAGGTGTAGGTTTATCAGATGCAACCATCCTGGTGTGGGAGGGATATCAGTGACGGGCAGGCAGTCTATGGAAATCTTGCACTTCTTCGCTCCTTGTGCTGCCGAGCTCAGCCCAGGGGACAGTTTGCTTTGTAGGGAGTATGAGTTCAGCACCTACAACCTTGGATAAAGATTCTTGCAGTCTGCTGGTCCCTTCCTTTGCTAGGCCTGAGTCATACCAAGGGAATTCTTACTGGTTTGCCCTTCTGAGATGACCAGTACATTCTTAACTCCTGGGAGACACATTAGTAACTATATTTTGTTACTAATTAGAAGAGACATGGGCAGAATTTTGTTTTTTTGTTTGAGACCGTTTCTTTGTGTAACAACCCTGCTGTCCGAGAACTCACTTTTGTAGACCAGGCTGGCCTCAAACTCAGAGATCATCTGCATCTGCCTCCTAAGTGTTAGGATTAAAGGCGCTTGCCACCACTGACCTGGGCAGAATTTAAAAAGTACAGACTCCAGTGAAGAAATGTATGCAAACCACCCTCACAGTTCACCCTCAGTCTGCCTTAAGGCCTTGAGAAGAGTCTAACCTCTCCAAGTAAACTCTAACCTCCTTTGTATGTGACATCAGTGGTTCCTGAGAGCAGCTTTTACATGATACATTCAAATGTTTTTTTTTCTTAATTTACATCTCTCTCTCTCTCTCTCTCTCTGCTTTTGGGCTGTTATCTTCATTTCTGTATACCTTTGTGGCTTGCTTGGTAGTTGGGTGGCTGGCTCCTAATGTTCCTTTCTCTTTCCCTTTTCTTTCTTCTTTTCCTCCCAGGTTTCTCTTTCTGTTTATTCTCTCTCCATGCCAGCCTGCCTGCTCTTTCTCTTGCCTTGCTACTGGCCATTCATCTCTTCTTTATTAGAGCATCAGGTATTTTAGACGGGTAAAGTAACACAACTTCACAGAGTTAAAACAAATGCAACATCAAAGGATGCCATACATCTTTGCATTGCTAAACAAATGTTCTACAGCATAAACAAAAGTAACACTTCTTAAAATAATATTCTACAACATTTCAGTTTTTCTTCCCAACGAAATGATCATTCTAAAGCCCAATGCTTTAATGTATGACTTTCTTACACATGTTAAGTTTTTTTTAAGTATCTCAAACTTCAACTTTAAACCTTTGTAGAAATTTCTTGAGATTTCCCAATTTCAGTCACCTTAACTTTTTTTTTCTTAATGTGTAAGAAATCTAAAAAGAGACTATACTAGGGTCAAAAGAGTCCATGTGAAATTGTCAGTGTCACCCCTGAAATACTGTGAACCTCAGTATGTATGTATCAAAGCAATGGCAATGTGCAGTCACATTAACTAAGGCAGACCAAAGACCAACAAAACACAGAATGATGTCTTCTGGTGGGCGGTTGCTCACTGCTGAAGTTATGCAACCAACAGCTACTGGCTTAGGACATCCTCCAATTAGTAATAAGACCATTCCAACTGTCTTCTTCTTCCCCCACTTGAGACTGGGTCTCACTATGTAGCTTTGGCTGTCCTGGAACTCACTATGTAGACCAGGCTGGTCTTGAACTCACAGAGATCCACCTGCTGGGATTACAGGCATACATCACCACATCCTGCTGGCTCAAATTTAATGATGCACTTTCTTTTTGACCCACAGTCCTGGGTGTGGGTTTTTCACTTGCAGACTCCCAGGAACTGCTGCTTCTCAGTGAGTCCTTGCCTCGTGGGCTCCTGGATTCTGGGCCAGTCCACTGCTATACAGAACAAAGAAGAAACTACTACCTGGGGTTCCCTCGCCATAAGCAACTTTGTGGGTCTGGCCTCTCTGCTGCCTTTATGACTAGAGGTTCATCTATCTGGCATCAAATTCACCTCCTCTGTGGTGGGAAAGAAAGTATATATAGGGAGGAAGCATCCAAGCTTAAAAAAAAAAAAAAAACCAACCAGCTAAAAAACCTTCCATCACTACTGCACTTGTGGGAAGAAGCATCATGGCCAATCCTTTAACAGAGATTAACATAGGCGGGCTCTAGTCAGCCCGCACCCTGTCTTCCACCTCACTGTCTCCTCTGATGCTTTTTATAACATGTTTATTTGAAGAACACACAAAGTGGACCACACAGTCCTCTAAAAAGTACTTGGCTACCACAGAAAGCACTCTGGTCATCTATATGTCATCTTTAGCTTTATTTCCTTTTTAAACAAATTTTGTTTATTGGTGTTTTGCCTGCATGTATGTCTGAGTATACAGTGCTCTCAGAGGCCAGAAAAGAACATTGGACCCTGTGGGATTGGAGTTACAGATGATTGTGAGCCGCTGTGTTGGTGCTGGGATTCAACCTTAAGTCTTCTAGAAGAATAGCCAGTGCTCTTAATTGCTGAGCCATCTCTCCAGGCCTCTACACCATCTTTTATAACTGCCAAATATGCATATTATCTACTTAATTTCTGTAAGTCAGTAGCTCCTTTTTCTCTGATCAGTTTTCAGATGAATATAGATACAAGGAGTTTTATTCTTGAATGTCAAATTTAAATCATAAAATATCTTGAATATAACAGTAAAAATATTGTCTGAAATCTCAGCAGTTTGGTGGGTAATAGTGAGAGTCATGTCCCAGGCAAAATGGCCATGACTATCCCAACCATTAGCATTCACTGCGAGGTTACCCAAAAGAACCAACATGGATGGCATTGCTGTATGGGTCTGACGTGAAAGACTTCTAAACGTGGAAGTTGGCATAGTAAGATTTGCTAATTTTTCTTTCTTTTTGAAAAAGGATCTTTCTCAAGGCTGGTCTTGACCTTGTAACCCCTCCTATCTCAGCTGTCTTTAGCTAATGAATCTTTTTATACACAAAAATGTATCTGCTTTAAAAAAAGATTCTAGGCCTCACATTTTTATAACATAAAACAGCATCCTGGTGTCTTTGTCTGTTCTTGAAAAGAGATGAGAAGTATCAGAAATGCATGAAAATAGAGACCAACCAACGATAGCAAGTCCACACTCCTTGCTTCCTGAAGAAGTCATGTTGGTACTGCTTCCTGACATCATACACTACACCAGTGAAAATCGGTCGTTATGGGCCAGGATGAGTTTTCACATTTTGTGCCTTTATGCAACATGAACAGTGTGGAGGAGGCTTCATCTAGGGGAGGAATATGAGTTGGCTTAAGCAGTACACAGCAGCTTAAGACCATGGCCATGGACAGGGCATACAGGAGTCAGCTGGTCCATATTTGAGGGGCATGTAAGCTCAGGGTATACGTATCACAACCAAAACAAGATTGCCATCAGCTCCCACAGGACTTCTACATAATCAAAGTTAACACACATGGACAGTTACCTGAGCGTCTGCGAGAGATACATTCCAGGACACCCTGAGGTACCCAAATCCTTAGATGCCCAAGTCCCCAGTGGCACAGTATTTGTATAGTTTCCTATACATCCTCTTGCACATGTGCAGTTATGTTCAGATGACTCACCTGTTATGCTGTAGTGTTTAGGGTATAGCAGAACACACATGCTCAGTACAGTCTTTCTGCTGAGCCTGAAGAAGATGATTCTGCAGCTATGAAGGGCAACTCCATAGAAAAGGTCTCATGAGAATGCACAGTCCAGGTATACTGTTGACCTATTTGTTGTTTCCAACTATTTCTTTTCTTCCTTAGCCTGATTTAAAGTGGGCCAGAACAGCTTTTAATGGTCCCAACTGCTTTTAATGTTATCTTTATGACCCCCCCACTTATCCCAAATCTGTAAAAATACAAACAAAACAAGCGAATGGCATACACACATAAGTTGAACAACCATTTAAAATTCAGTGGCGAGAACATCTTGGGCCATTAGAGTTCTTTCCTTTAAAATCCATATGCTGAATCCAACAGCACATTTCCCATTCCCCTGAGAACAAGCTTAAAATGCACACGTCTTGGACGAAATATTTTGGTGGCTTCAGAACAGGAGACAATTTCTATGACCTACACACTAGTGACAGATGCAGAAAGGGTTTCAGTGCAACTTTAAATTGATATCCCTTTGACCAGGTCAAGCGATGCCCACATGAGGAAGGTGGACATCTGGAACAAGAATATCTTCAAAGGTAATGTTCTTGCCTGAGGATCAAACGTCTAATGTCATTCTCTTGTCTTTGTCACTGGCTGTCACCCAGTGACTGAAGTCTTTCCCCCCATGGTCTGGTGGGAGCCCTCTTTCAGCTACTGAGGCGCTGATCTGTGTTGGGTCTGTGTGTGTCCTCTCAGAGTTTCTGGACCCCAAGTCTAAAGGCTCGGCGCTCTTGGGCAGCCAGGTACTGTTCAACAGTTTAGGGTGGTGGAGAAGGTTCCAGAAGGGATCTGGATTACCACCATGGAAAAAGGCTGCCTCGGGCTCCACCACTCTGGGCTCATCAGTTTCAGGGCTTACAGCAGACGATGTGCCCAGGAGACCCACTTGTGGACAGAGCAGCGTGTCGGGCTGCAGTGGGGACCAAGAGCTGCTGGAGCATGAGAGATCCTGCAGAAGTTGGCTGCTGCTCTGCAGAACCTGCAGGTGGAAGGCTGCTGGCGCAGACTTCTTCCTCCTTGGGGGCACCTTGGGAGCTAGAGCCGGGGCCTCTGGAGGTGACAACTCCATAGCACCTGTCTTGGGCGGAGCTTCTTCGAGTGCTATATTCCCACTGCTTGGCTGCCTGTCAGCACCTTTCCCAGGCTGAAATGTTCTTGGTTTGGGAATAGGCGGGGCTTGAGGGGCTGTTGTTGGAGGAGGGGTCTCGAGACTCGATTCCTGGGAAGCGATTGTAAAACGGACAGGCTGCTGTTCAAACTGTTCTTCTGGTGATGTGGGCTGAGGAAAGGCAAGGTAGGTGTAAATGAGAAGCCAGCATGTAAGAAGTGGGCACCCAGAGAACACTCAGTAGGGAACAGAGATGGATGAAGGCTGAGACAACCAGTTAGAGACTGTCAGGAGCAAGCAGGAGCGAGGAAGCACAGGAGATGCGCATGGTCCAGCAGGGGCACTGGAGGACAAGAAATTTAAAACCAGAGCCATCGTGGGGGATTTACCAAGAAGTTGTCTTGGTTGCCTGACAAAATTGGGGTATCCTCTTTCTTCACTCAGCGAGATCCTTTCTGAGACAGTCATCACGAAGCTGCAGGTCTAAGCAGGTCAGCGTGCGCTGTACCACCCTGGGAAGGAACGTGGTGCAGCTCAAAGGACTAACGGCTCTACTTTCTCCTTGGACCTTTTAGTATTTCAACCCAGAAGAAAGGAGGGAGAACACACAGGAAGCCCACTTCTGTAGCTCTGTTTTTAAACTACATGGTGCAAAGAGAAGCTTTGATACACTTGAGGCCAAGGAGGAGAGCCCGGGACTGAGGTCCAGCGTTTCCTTTCATTCTTAAGAAAGACAAACTGAAAGCCTAACCCTCCTCCACCGGCCTTGTATCAAAATTTCTGTGCAGCCACTGCAAAGCAACCCCACTCTGCTCCTACAGACAAGAAATAGAAAGTTCATACTGCAACAAAGCATGGAAAATGGACAGGCAGCAACAAAGCCAATGCAAGACAGAAGCACAATCTGGAAGACAAAGCAAACTCCGAAGCAGGCACGTGCCAGAGCGACCTCTCACACTGGGCAGGTTGGCAAGGCAATAGTCACTCTCTGGTGGCCAGGCAGAGATTACCGAGTGGCCCGCTCTTAGAACTGAGATCAAACAGAAGATCCAGAAGTATCTACAGGTGTCAGTCTCTGTGCAGCTACTGTCCTTACAAACTCATGTCTTTGCAGCAGTAAGCAAGGCTGAGAAGCTTGTGAGTGAGAGCAGAAAACAATCTGTAAGAAAAGTGGTGAGACGCTGTCGGGCCTGTGGGAGACCATGGCTGTGGGAGCCTGTGGGAGACCATGGCTGTGGGAGACCATGGCTGTGGGAGACCATGGCTGTGGGAAACCATGGCTGTGGGAGACCATGGCTGTGGGAGACCATGGCTGTGGGAGACCATGGCTGTGGGAGACCATGGCTGTGGGAGACCATGGCTGTGGGAGACCATGGCTGTGGGAGACCATGGCTGTGGGAGACCATGGCCGTGGGAGCCTGTGGGAGACCATGGCTGTAGGAGCCTGTGGGAGACCATGGCTGTGGGAGCCTGTGAGAGACCATGGCTGTAGAAGCCTGTGGGGAAACCACAGCCCTGTGAGCAGAGTAAGACTGCTAATCTAGAAACTGGTTAGGGGTTTTTCTGTCTGTGTGTGTGTGAGAGAGAGGGGGGCAGGGGCAGACAGAGGCCGGGACGGAGAGGAAGTGTTAGTTATGTTTGTGGTGTATGAGCCTCTGTGTTGGTGTGTGTGGGGAGGGCGCACCTGTACAGGGAGGATCTTAGACATCCTCCTTTATCACTCCCCACCTTATTCCTTTGAGGCAGAGTCTCTCACTGAACCTGGAGCTGGGCTGGTAGCCATTAGATCCCATCAATCCTCCTGCCTCTGCCCTTTACATGAATGGTGGGATCCCAGCTCAGGTCCTCACGCTAGTGCAGCAAATGCTCTAACCCCCCGGGCCATGCTCCCCAGCTCCCTCCTGTTAGTGCTTCCTAATGCACACGGATCTATGCATGTGAAACCACATGCAGGTACCACACACACAAACAGCAGCACTGGGCCACTGGGCAGAAAACGTCACAGCCATCCCATCCCCTGTGAAGACTGGGGTCACTCAGGAAGCAATCCCTCCTAAGCTGTTCCCAGCTGTCACAGTGAGAACCTGAAAAGGACAGTCGGGTCCTTGTTCTGCTCAGCCAGGGCCAAGAGGGAGAGCAGTTGGCAAACGAACCATTTTTCTTCTAGACATGCCTAAGTCTGGGATGCCACACAGAAACCAAATCCAGCTTCATTTTTGTCCTTGATGTTATTTTGTAACAAGACCTCAAGCAGCCTTGGAGTGAGGGGCTCACATGTCTTGGCTTCCTACCTTTCCTGTCCTCCTCAGGGTTGGCTTCTTGATAACAGGAACCCGAGGAGCAGGCCGGCGGGGCAGAACCGGGGGCCCCAGGGAGGCCTCTGGCTTAGAAGACCCTTGGTCCCTCGGGGTCATGGCACCTGGGGCTGCATCAGGGATACCTAAAACATAAAATCACTCAACTCAAGTACAAGGTGTTGATATCCACTGCACGACCTAACATTTAGAGAGGCTATATCTCAAAGCCATATTAACCCAATAAGCTTCCTATCTATATGGAGGTCCTGACTAGACAGTCAGGCCTGACCTCAGTAAGCACACTCACCTCCTTCACAGGGGTGGGGCCTGGGACCCACGGGGCCTGAGGGAAGATCAGTGAGACCCTGATACCATACAGGAAGTGTCAGACATTTCTCCAGGAAGAGAACCCACAAAGTAACAGTGCCTCTACAGGAACATGAACAGGACAGCGTCACATGCAGATGGTGGGCAGGCCCTCACATCTCACAGCTCCCTCACAGGTGTCTCTAGAGCGCTGGTTCTTTAGGTTTCATTTATATAATTCACTCACCTTAAAATTTACCCATTTTAATGATTTTTTTAATGTGTTCACCAGGCAGTGCAGGCATCACCACTATCCAATTGTAGAACATTTTTGTTCCCATGCCTTCCTCCTCCTCCTCCTCCTCCTCACAGCCTTCCGTCTCTATAGACCCACCTATTGTGTATGTGATTCTGTGTCTCACCTTCTTCCACTCAGCCTAACATTCCAAGGCTTACCTTCACTGTTATATGTGCCGCTGAATTTCCATGACTAATGCTCCACTGCATGAATGTACTGTATATTTTATTCATTTATCAGTTAATTAAAAAAAAAACCAAACAACTGGGCTGTGTAATCCTCCAACAATATTTCTCAGGTTTCTAACCCTCTGCTTTCCTTTAGTGTGTGGAGAATTCCTAAGCCAGATGAATACCCTGGATAATACAATTAGGCTGTTTGTATACATACAACATATACATAGTTCTTTACAAAGGGCATAATCTCTCTTCTCCAAAAGAGATACTGGATTATAGCCCGAAACCAAAACAGCAATTGTTGGTAGCAGTGATGTGACAGAATAGAAAGACTCCATGTAGGATAGTAATGGTTACGTGAAGTAACAGCAACAGAAAACTAACAAGAGTGGCTGGGGAAGACACCCAGCCTGTAGAACGGGATTTACTTATACTTGCCCATAACTTACAAGGTGGATTTTGCGTTTGCAGCAAAGACATATACACAATGGCCCTTTGTCATCCAGCTGGCAGAATAAGTTAGTTTAACCTTTTCCTAAATATGATTCTATTTATAAATTTATCATATATGGAGGGATCGGAAGCACCATGATACACTGTGGATGACACAAGACGACTTGGGGTAATCAGTTTTTCTTCTACCGCGTGAGTCCCAGCACTGAACTCAGATCATCACACTCACTGGCCCCACGGTAACCTTCAGATAAATTTCCTTTATCTCTAAAATGCTGCCTAATCACTATGAGATTACTTCCCATGCACTTCCTGAATTTTGAGTATTTAATTTTAAGTAGAAAATATATCATAAACAAGTAAATAAAATGCTTTAGCTATTTCCAGTTAACATTGCATCAGAAAAAGAAAGTGGGGGCTGGAGAGATGGCTCAGAGGTTAAGAGCACTGACTGTTCTTCCAGAGGTCATGAGTTCAATTCCCAGCAAAACCACATGGTGGCTCACAACCATCTATGATGAGGTCTGGCGCCCTCTTCTGTAAAACTGTATGCATAATAAATAAAAAAAATATAAAAAAAAAAAAAAAAGAAAAAGAAAAAAGTGAAGAGGAGAAGGAAGAAAGGAAAAGAGAAAGAAAGAAAGAAAGAGCACAGACTCGGACTTTCTAAGCCACTCTCAGTAGAGGAATAAAAAGGGACAAGGGCCCCCTTTTGGCTAGAGAGGTGGTTCCCAAGAGACCCTACCTCCATTAGCTTCCAGGAGACACCGGATTGCTGCTTCTGCCTCCTGAGCATTGGTGGTTTTGATCTGCTTGACGTTGTATGGTTTACTTATCCCAGTTCTAGCCTTGGGCTTGAGGACAGAATCAGGAGGAGACAGGGATTAACAAAGGCAAGAAATGAGCCTCGGAAGCACACAGTGTGCACATCACTTGCTTGTCTGTAGAGTGGATGTGAGGTATGCAGAACCTCATCAGATGATACATACATCCACTTAGTCTAAACCACATCTCTCAATGCCCTTCTCTACCCTCCAAGACGAGGAATCCCAAACAGGCCAGAGCTGAAGACCTTCAGCTCCCAAACAGGGTAATAACATGGTTTTTATAATGTGATAATCCATAACCAGGTAGAGCTGGAGAGCACAGTCTCAGACCATGCCTTCCATGGCCTTTGTGAGTATGAAAACATCTCCTAGATACATGTTTCCCACATCTTCACTCAGCTCCTGGGTCACTGAGACCCACTTTTATCATTGTACATTCTGGAATTCAGTCAATATCTCAGCCTGCTTTGACTGCATTTGCCAGCCTGGCCCAGCTTGCCAGCCTCTATAGCTTCCTGGGCACATCAGCATAGCCTTTACTTCCTTGCCGATGACTTTTGCCTGCATGTTTATCAGCAGCTCGGGACTCCTCCAGCCTCCAGATGTGTCCCCTCTGATCCCTCTCCTTGCAGGTTTTCAGAACTGTGCTTTGGCAGGATTCCGATCTAGTGGGCCTCTAACCTTACATCAAAATGGCCAAACATCTGAATTTTTCCTTTTCCTTTACCACTCAATGGTCTATAGATCAGGCAAAGCTAAAAATTTCAAGAGAGTGAAAGAGTCTGGAAGTGTGGGCAGTTTTCTTTGCAATGACACTGGAGGTTATTTTCCCAAGTGTCTTTTCCTACAGTGCTCTGCACAGCCACACAACAGTCCTGCAACTGAGTGTTGGGGGTTTAGGGGATGAGTGGTGAGCAGGGAGAGAGTTAAGAAGACAGAGTTACAAATTCCTTGGAAAGGGATGATCCACGTGATCTTGGGGTGGAGCACTCCCTCAGGTTTGACATGCTAATCCCTTCCCTGGGAGCCAGAGGACTCACTGGTTGCTGAGGTGCTCCGGGAAGAAGTTTCGCACTCTGCAAGATTGAATACTGCCCATGAGTACCAGAGGAGATGGAAGCATCTGAGGCTGACTTCTTCACCACTAAACCAGCTGCGGAAAGACAGAGCGTCAGCTTCAGTGACTTGGTAAAGCACTAACAAGCTACAAGAAGTTGGAAGGAGGCAAAGGCAAACACAGCCTTGGTCAGGCGTGCAGAGTTACAAGCCATACAGAGCGTTCCCAGGCAGACCCCGTAAGACTCCTCCAAAGTTTCTCTTTGGGGCTGTGGTTATGGGTTAGCAGCAGAGCTCATATAGCATAGATGAGGCCCTGGGCTCCATCCTCGGTGCCACAAAAAACAAGGCAGTTTTCCTGGATTCTCTGATAGCTTGGCCTAGTGATACAGATTGTCTAGGGAAGAAGGATCGAAATGCAAATTTAAATCTAACACACGGGGTTTCTCATCTTATTTACAAACCAATTGATTTTTAAGTGGCTTAAAACACATTATTGTCAGGATCAATTATTTCAAATGTCTAAACAGTACTTTTGTGTGTGTATGCATGCATGTGTGTGTGTGTGTGTGTGTGTGTGTGTGTGTGTGTGTATGTCTTTGTATGTGAGGGCACACACATGCCACTGCATATGTGTAGAATAGAGGACAGACAGCCTTGAGTGTTTTATCTGAGGCAGTCTCTCACTGTTCGACTTCACATTCCAGAGTAGCTGGTTTTGGGGCTATGGGGGTCCCCCATCTCCTCCTCCCATCATACACTAAGAATTCTAGGATTAAGCACTGCACTCTCAGCACATTGGTGCACAGAGCCCCCACAGTGGGAAGGTCATCAGGCGTATGACAAGGGCTTTTGTCTGAGGAGCCACCTCCCCACCCTTAGAACTTTTTTTTTTTAATGTTTGAAAGACAATGAAAGTCCTAGAGTACCCAATGCAGAGAAATACATTGCTTTTAGCCATTAGAATATTTATTATGACACAGCCAGTGAATTAAAAACAGATGGCCAAGCAAAAGGGATAACAATTAATTATAAAAAGGGATTGAACCTAGTGCCTTGTGAGAGTTAGGCTAACAAACAGCCCCAGCCCTTAAATGTTTTCTTTTAAAATAATGTATAGATATCTATGTATACAACTGGAAAAAAACAATAGAAGTGGTTTTGATTAAAACTGTTACTTGTAGGTAGCCAAGTAACTTTTAAATCTTGATTCTTCTCTGTAATTTCTTACTTTTATTAAAGATCTAAAATAATACAATCTATAAATTTTATTTATATATTTAAGGTTTATTTATTTATTTACTTATTTATTGAGACAGTCTCACTATGTAGCCTAAACTGGCTCTAAATTCTTCATCTTCTTTCTGCAGTCTCCCACCATATATATCTTATAAACTTGATATTTTTAGTGTATTTCTATTTCTTGAGTATAGGCCCACAAAAACAAAGATAAGCTTCAGGCTCAACGCTGATTACTGCTATGCTAGCTATGGGTGAACCCGAGTTTGTAAGGAATGGCTGTGTCTGACTCTCATGGTTTCGGGGAAAGTAAACTGTAATGGCATAAAACAGAAACAAACCAGAAGCAAGCCACAAGGTTATTTTGAGATTAAGGCAAGTTGCTGGGAGAAGCACTGTCAGAGGGGCTGGACCAGCATCCTAGGAGAGCCTGCGTAAAACAGGGCTCATGGGTGGAGAGCCCGAAACACAGGAGCAGCAGGTGGACCACAGCCTGGGCTAGTGGCATGCACGTTAGGGTCTCTGGATGAACCAGATTCCTAAAGAGCAGGTCTGAGCATCTGTCAAAGAAATAAGCACCTGCCACCTGAAAGGCTAGAAAAATTCCCTCAAAGGGCTATATGACCATATCTACGTTAATGGTTTCAAATTTAAGGCCTCTGGAAGCCAAAGCCAAGTTTCTGCATGAGCATCTTTAGAAAGGCTTTGTTTCACATGCCCCGAGAAACCAATGACTTCCAACATGGAACATGTCCTAGACATGTCCTGGCGGGAGGCACCAGAAGGGACTCAGAAGTGATCTAGAGCTGTGTTTTCAATAGCAGGAGGTGTGCGGTTATTCCCAGCAGGCGCTGTGGCAGGCTCAGAGCAAGCAAAGTCTTACTTGGAGGGGGGGGTCTCTGTGGTGGGTGAGGTGGCCGAGGCCTATTGGGGACGGACAGGGACCTGCTCGGAGAACGGTGGCGAAAATCCCCAACAACTTCCAGCTCCTCCTTTAACTTCTCCAGGTCAGCGTCGTCTAGGGCACATGGTAGCTGTGAGAAAGACGGTCTCTTCCAAATGCAAGGGTCAGAAATGGCTTTGTGCACAGAGGCAGAGAGGCTAATGGGATACCCAGAGAGTCCGATTCAGAAGCGAGAGCCTCTCTGCTGGGGTGAGGGTATACCCAATGCCTGCTTGGAACACTCAATCAACTGTGGGCTTGGTTTACCAGACTTGAGAAACCCTGGCATGTTTTAATGTATAGACAGACCCATTTCCTTCCAAAATGATCAGCCGACACAGCTACATAAACAAAAGACACAGTGAGACCAGAGCTCCATAGGGAAGAGGGCCTAATTCCTCATCCTAAAATGTGGCTACTGATGTGGAAGCTGAAATAGTCTCCCCTCTTTGTTAGCCTGGGACCCAGTGGCAAGCTCTTGAATACCAGAAGCTTCAGCTAGCCACTTTCCGAGTGCCTAAAGCCATGACTGGCCTGGGACATTCCTCTCAGAAGAACAAGACGGGCCACAGCTGTAGGAGAGAAGACCAGAGGAAGTACTGATGCTGAGCTGGGGTCAGTCACCAAAACTGTCTGTGTACACATTGCCCCACATGTCTCACCAAATCTGAATCTCTACGGCAGACTCAGCAACTCAAAATGTTAAAAACTGACCAGTGGTCTTAGAGTGGCAAGCTACTGACCAAAGGAACATGTGGGGTGAGTGGGTCTGTGGACCTCCCTTAACAAGGAAATACCTTCATTTCCTGTCAGCCACACTGTGTCTTTCCAGCCCTAGCTCAGGGGTCCTGCACTTGTTGGCTAACACTTCCCTCCATTTAGGGATCTAATGACCGACAGTGGAAGGCAGGTGGGGAGTGTGGATGGACCAGAGTCAACTGAATCGAACACTCTACCAATTTAATCCAGGATATGAATTCATTCCTCACACCCCCTTTCATTCTCCTTAATTCTAAAATGTCATGAGGCCACTGTATAATATGACATATGTCAGTGAAACAACACGTCAGCGTGTTCATATTGAATATGTCTCTTCAGGGATTCAATCAGAAAAGTATTGGGGGACAGAGTCACGAATATAAAACCAGCTTCTAGAGAGCTGTGGCCCTCTGAGTACACAAAGGAAACAGGGCTGACATCTATCTCCAGGTAGGTGTGTTCTAGGAGCAAACACTGGAAAAATGAGGCCACTGTTCTAACCCTGTCCTGGGAAAGGGGGAAAGGGGCTACCTTTGTACGTTGGATGTTGCTTCTTTTTAGCTAGTGCAGGAGATTTGCTGGCTGGTGCTGAGGAGCTCATGGTATCAGAAGAGTCGTCTCCACCAAGTTCACTGTCCGAGACCACAGGCTGGCCAAACTCATCCGCTAAATAGTCTTCATCATCTTCAAGAACATCCCCTTTGAGGAAGGACAAATCACATGAGGGTGCAGCAGCCCAGCCTTCAACAGTGGGTCTGTCTGTCTCGCTGGTTGATTGGATTGAGGGATGCCTATGAGATGGTATCTGTGGGGATGTGTCCAGAGGGGACTAAGCAGGGAAGGAAAGACTCATGCTGGTCCCTTGGCCTGGAGACCCAACTGGCACACGCCCCCGTGGCACAATGTTCTTGCTTTGCCAGAGATCCAAATTCAACAGGGTCAAGACTGCCTATGAACAAGTCTGTAGGGGCATTTTCTTGACTGATGACTGATGTAGGGGCCAAGATGTTATAATAAAGCAGGCCAGGGGGAACAGGCCAGTAGGCAGTATTCCTCCACAGCTTCTGCCTCAGTCCCTGCCTCAGCTCCTTGCTGGACTGCTTTTGATGATGGACTATGACATGGAACTGTAAGCTGAAACGAACTGCTTCCTCCCCAAGTTGATTTTGGTCACGGTGTTTTATTATAGCAGTAGGAACCTCAACTAAGGCAGCTATGGACCAATGAATTGTGAACCAAAATGAAGAATTCCTCTCTTATAAATTGTCTATGTCAGGAATTTGGATACAGTGAAGCCAAGGTCACCAAGAATTCTACAACACTCTGCCGGCAGCGGTGGACGCCAGGTCTCCCGGACAGTTTCCCACCTCAATTCATGCCCATTGCTAATGGCCTCTAAGCCACTGTTAATCCACGTGAGGACATCTGGTCCCTTTCCTGTTCCCCACATCATCCCCATATGTGAACATGGGGCCACACGGATGTGATCCACAGATGCAATTTTCACACTTCATATGTCCTCAGTGACCTCTGTGAGGTGGGGTTTGGGGACAAGGCCTGCCCATCCATCACTGGAGCTGTTCCTCATCCTTCCTGTCGGGGTCACTCACCTTCTGACTCATAGTCCAGACTCGAGAAGTCAAAGTTCTCTTCGAGCAAGCAGGAGTTGGCTGTGGGTGACACGGGGGCCATGCTGTCCCGCTTACGGATGAGCTCCTCCCTCAAGCCTTTCAGCCAATCTTTGGTCTTTGGTCGAATTTTCACGGCTCTGCCTTTCACCTGGGAGGCCAGTCAGCAAGTGAGAACAGAGAAAAGTCACCACGTTTTTCTTCAATCACAAAACGCTTCTCTCTGTCCAACCTGTGCATACATTGTAATTTGCTAAGGCTATGCAAAGTCCAAACCCCAGGTGAGCTCAATACAGTTCACACATATTTGGTGGGGATAGAAACTGGACTGGCATCGCCAGCTTTTTATTTTGGTCAAATTTAAACCAGGATCTTATTGAAATGAAACTAAGTATGAGCTGCACATCCCCAAATGGCTTCAGGCGAATGGAGGAAGCGTGATCTCCGTTAGGTGGGCTCGAACTAAGTGGGACAGGCCAGCTCCAAGACACAAGACCCGGATGGAGAACCCCAGCCGCTGCACACTGTGGTGTAGACATAGGTAGGGCACTAGCCAGCGAAAGTCATAGCCTTGTAAATATAAAAATGGGTCAGCTCTACACCACTAAGAGCCACTGACCTTCATACCATCCACGTCTAGCACGCTGAGAGCCGAGTGGCTGTCTGCGAATGTCACCAGCATCTGCCCTTGGTTGATCCTGGGACAGAGATCATCCAGTTAATAGTAGGAACTTAATACAGCTCTCCTGGACCCCTCTGATACCCCAGAACATACATCTGAGGGTTGGGTTACCTGACCAGGATAATAGTCCCATAATTCCCCAAAGTCTGCATAAGTTCTGTGCGCAGGTCCTCAGGGAACTCATTTTTCTCTTCGAGGGTTGGTGACTGAAGGTTCACCACAACAGTGGCATCCAGCGGGCCTTGGACAGAGGACACTTCCTGGAAAACCCTTTCCCGGGCCCCCACGTCAACCTCTTGCACCTCTACCTCCACGATGGCCAGCACAGGTCTGCATCAGACACAAGAGGAAATGGTGGAGCCCTGCTGGCCTGGGCAGATGTCACATCCCAGCCTCCAACCTGCCGCTGTCCCCCAGAGCTGCCAGCCCATGAACCCACAGGCTTCCATCCCTAGGCTACATCCTCTTGTGGCTACATGGCAACCCACGCTAAGAGTCAAACACCATCCCTCTTGGTTTATAGAGCCTTTCTAGGATTTAATTCTAAGGAAACACCAGAGATTAGGATAAAGATTCCCACAAAGACCGTTTCCCCCCCAACATTGCTACGTGTGTGTCAGGAGTAAAAGAATCAGGACCTAATGTTCTGACTCACTAGCTGACCCAGGCTGCCATCTCTTCTTTCCATTCTTTGAAGAATTTACATGGCTCTAGCAGCAACTTAGGGACAATTATTAACCCCTTTCTTGTTGATACCACTTATGCTGTCCCCTTTTATCATTTCTTGGAAGATGTTCAATAAACCACTCAATTGCCCCAGAGGCTACCATCATCAGACTCCCCTCCCTCCCCCTCCCGCCCACCCTTCCCCTCCCTCCTCCTCTCTCTCTCTGCCATCTACTGTCTCCTTTCATTCTTAGCCCATAGTGGCCAGAATGGTGTTTGTCACAACATAAATACTGGATGAAAAGTGTCATCCATAGATGAGGGGGTCAGTCCCATATCTTTGCTTAGAGCTGGACAGAGGCTGCGCAGTGAGAGCCAGCGAGGCTCAGAAGTGCAGATCTGTAAGCTGCACAGGACTGCAGCATGAAAACGACCGGGGAAGCCAGCTGTGTGGTAGAGCAGTTGGGAACAAAGACACAGCATCCTACAGGCTGTATCTTTGAGATTTCATAAATAACATCTTTTATGACATAGAACAATGACAAAATGCTAACCAACAATTATTACTTCCAAGTGGTGGGTACAGAGATCCCCGCCACGCACACACTCACTCACTCACTCATTCCAATCTTTACAGGGACAGCGTGTCAGTATCCTACGGGGAAGTGGAATCCATGCTCTCCCTGGTGAGGATCATACCTGTGATCAGATGCCTGCAACTCCGCACGGCCGTAGTACTTCAGAGTTCCTGGAGACCAGGTATGTCTAATTTTGGTGTCACCATCTAGATCATTGTCTAGAAGGTTGACTTCTCCAGCTGTTCACAAGGTCGCATTCAAGAAGCCAGCAGGAGAAACGAAAACATAACAATATATATGAATGAAAGCATGAGTGGCTGCAGCCAAGACCTCTGCCCCTAACCACCTTGGCTCAGGATACTTTGCTTGAGCTTGAACTTTGGCTTGGGGTGAAAACGCTTTTTATTCTCAGATTACCAAGAGCAGTAACAACCGTGGCACCCTCTCACACCCTCCTCAACCCCGGCTCATGTCTGCAGCCACAGACCAGGGTGCAGCTGTCCCTCTGAGGTCCGAGATCTGCAGTCTTTGCACGATGATAGCCACTGAGGCTCAGAAGCAGGACTTGTCTGGTCCTGCCTCTCAGTGCCCTGGGACCATGCAGATGTTCTCAGACTAACCCGAAGGAAAACATCTCTCTCCTTGTATCTCTAGTTTCCCAGCTTTGAAATCTCCACAGACCCCTCTCTTGACAAGTAGAGAGCATGTTTGTGTTCTAGATTATGGCTGCTCTAACTGTAATGAGCTTTTACTCTCTTCTAGGCATCAATGACTTCAAAATAACTCGCAAAATTAAATGGTTAAATCCAGTCTGGCTCGTGTTCCATTTGGGATTGGGGCTTTAAGAGGTGAGATTTTGGTGAACAAAATGGGCTTGATAAAGTACCTGAGTGTGGTGAGAGAAAGTCCATGATTTCACCCTCTTTCTCCCCCAGGATAAAGGGCGGAGGGTGGGTGGGAGAAGCCCTGACGGACAGGCAAGGCCAGGATAGATGTGGCTCAAAGATGGTAACATCTAGAATGACCTGTTATCATGTGGCTGATTAATTAAGAAAAGTGTGATTTACACAGCCAGGCAGGCCACTGGGCCAAAAGACCGGTTCTTTCCCCCTGTGGTATTTCTCATTTACCCCATTTTGTCTCAGACATACATATGGCCCTCACCTGTCTTATCATATGGATGCTTCTTCCTCCACCACAGCACCCTGTCTGTCCAGGCTGGGGTACGGCACTTGTCACTCGTATCATAGGCAGCTGATCCAACATCATACTTGTAGGTGGGTCCAAAGTTAATGGTTCCTTCATGAAAGTCTTTAAAAATCTATTTGGAGAAAGAAATAACAAGACTATTTTCAGAAAAAAAAATAGGTACATTCTAAAGTGTTCTAAAAAGCAGTAGAACCTGTATTTGTAAATATGTCTAATGTTGGATAGATATGCCTTTTAATAGCTGGACACACACACACACCCATTGTAGTACCTCCCTCTTCCTCCTGTGTCCCTGCTAGTGACCTCTGTCACCCTTGGAGACAGGGAAGGAATCACAGGGATTACTGTGCTCTCATTTAGGGACTCCAGTGCTTGTAGACAATGTGTTTAGGGCTGGAACAAAGACTCTCACTTGATACAGCAGAGAAGGCAATGAGAATTAGTTGGAGCCAGAAAAAAGATTTGTAGAGTGATGTAGCTCATCTGAATACTCCACAACTACGCAAAGCAAACTTCAAAATGGTGGCTGAGTCTCATATTTTGGGGGAAGAGATACTTTCCTTTCTCTTTCCTTGTGCATTTAAGTAGTCGCATTCTCAGAGGCAAATGGTGTGCTCACATACTTGTTGCTAGGAAAGCAGGGTTTTGAAATAAATAACAGTCTTAGCTGGGGAAGAACAGCTGTGGATGCCGGGATGCTGGCTGCTTTGACCCTAGGAACTGATGGGTGTGGTTCAGTGGTTGTCAACCTTCCTAATGCTGTGACCCTTTAAGACAGTTCCTCATGTTGTGGTTGACCCTCCAACCATAACACTATTTCATTGCTACTTCATAATTACAATTTACTACTGTTATGAATCCCAATGCAAATATATGATATGCAGAATATCTGATATGCGACCCTCAAGGGAGTCTTGACCCACAGGTTGAGACCCATTGCTGTACCCAAACCTCTGTCATTTATGCCATGGCCTTTCTTCTTAGAAACCTGAGCCATGGTATAGCACATGTGCACTCTGTGAGGGACCATTGTAGAGCAAATGGTGGCCTACTATGCTGACTACATGATACATAATTCAACGTAATTAGAATGAGTATAATTTATTTTAGAATACTCTGGAGGAATCTATGGACAAATTGGTGTGTAAATGATTCTGCCAGTGTTCTCACAAACAAGAAAGGGACAGCTCCAAAATATTATGAGCAGAGACCAAAGTGTCACCCTGTATTTTCGGATACCAGAAGCAAAGCAGTCCCTAAAAAGATCCCACATGCGTAGGTAGATGAGTGCATTTCGTACAGGTAGATCACACACACAGTATTCCACAACTTCAACACAGTGGTCCATCTGATGCTATCAGAGGGGGTTACAAGAAGGGCAACCATGACTCCAGATGATCACAGACTCTCTCCGGGCCTCAGAGGAGCTGACTCCATCTGTCTAAAGGCATAAGACACAGTGCACTTGAGGTGATGGAGAGTCAGTACCCTTACACGCCCCACTGTGCTGAATGCTGTCAGTGGCTCTCTTTCGGAACAGCCACTCAGCCTTAGCAAGACACAGGGATCCTGTGTGTGGCCAGCCAGAGCCTAAGTTCAGCAGTCTATGTGACTCTACTGACCTGCTTTTCTCAATCCAAAAGACTTCTATATCATCAGAATCAGCATTAAAGCCACTCACAATTTTAACACATACGTTCTGCCTTTGGTAGACAGTACTCCACACCATGATGGTCACTGGAAACATCGTAAAGGTATAACTTACTTTCCCACTTGACTTCTGCAGCTGTAACTGATCAAATTCCATAAGTTTCTTCCAGTCTTGACGCTTAACAAAATAGAAGACTTCTTCATAAGTAAGATCGATGCGGTAGTTGAAATCGCCACACCAGAATACATAATCGTGGGAAAAGATGTTTCTCCCCTAAGTTATAAAGAACACCACCAAGTGTAAGAAAGCTGGGGGAGGGGGAGGAACAAGTCTTCGGGTATTTCTTCTAAAATGCTGTTTTCCATTAAAGTGTTTCATTTTTATCTAGCCCTACAAATCTCCCAAGGAATGTTTACATAATTTGCATCTCTATCTTCATTATTTTTTTGAGGTAGGGACCCATGTAGCCCAGGACTATGTAGGTGAGAAAACAGGCATGTACCTTTATACCTGGTTGTATGCAGTACTGGATAACCATGAGCTGTATCCTCAGTCCTGATTTTCTATTTTATATAACAATGCTCTTGAGTGGTCCAGACAAAGTTTGGTCCCCAAACCACTTGACAAGCTCTACACCAATTGTCACTCTGTCACTGTACTCTTAATGTTCTGTCTGAATCTCAAGAGGTGTGTCCCAAATGCTCGGCATGAAAGAAACAGTGAGTAGCTTCTCCACCACCTCTTCCCTCCCAGCTTGCCCAGCAGGAGCCAATCATCTCCGGCCAGTCCTTCAAGAGATCTTCTCTAGCACAATGATGTAGCTGTGACATATAAACTGTCTATAAGGGTAGGGCTCTGCTCCAAGTGAACCCTGTCCTCACAGAATTCATGCAGCAGACAGTGAGGTGACCCTTCCCTCTGCGTATGTATTGTGTAACTCACAGAAGACCCCAAGGCTAGTACATGATAAAGTTGAAATTTGAACCCAGATCTACCTAGCTCTAAACCAAGCTCTTCCCTCTACTATAAAATTCAAATCTCTGCACCCACACCAATGGTACAGACAGATTAAAATGGTCCTAATCAAGCCATGCATTTTTCTGTGGCAGTGGAAATGCTTTCCCTACTGCTTGCTGAATGAGGAAGCCACTGGCCAAAGGCCTGTAAGTGCCAAGATCTTCATTAATTGTGGTGGTTTGAATAAGAATGGCCCCCATAGGCTCCTGTAATTGAATGCCTAGGTATGGCACCATTTGAAAAGCTTAGGAGGTGTACCCTTGTTAGAGGAAGTGTGTCACTGGGGGGTGGGCTTTGAGCTTTCAAAAGCCCATGCCAGGCCCAGTGTCACTCTCTCTTCCTGCTGCCTGTGGATTAGGATATAGGACTCTCAGCTACCTCTCCAGCACTGTGTCTGCCTGCATGCTGCCATGCTCTCTGCCATGATGATAATAGACGGAACCTCTGAACTGTAAGCAAGCTCCAATAATAAACACTTTCTTTTAAGAGAATTGCCAAGATCATGGTGTCTCTTCACAGCAACAGAACACTGATTGCAAATGATTAATTTAAAATTTAAATAACTACCTGTGGCCACGGGAACCCACACAACCAGTACAGAGAACTAATTTGTAAGTTTACTTAACTGTTCTTTCTATTTTTTTTTTTAAACTTTATTTATTTACTTATTTGCCTGGAACTGGAACTACAGACAGTTGTTAGCTGCCATGTGGGTGCTGGGAAACGAACCCAGGTCCTCTGGAAGAGCAGACGGTGCTCTTAACCACTGAGCCATCTCTCCAGCCCTGTTCTTTCTATTTTTACACAGAGTAAAAATTTCAATTATTGGAATATATCCTGAGTGTACTGTTTCAAAGTTCTCATTTTCAAGTAAAAAAGAATGAACTACATACAAATAGAAAATTTCCTAACTTATTTGTTCTTTAACTCAGAAAATAAAAATAACAGTAAGGATTCAAATACTTATAATTGAAACCAGATGAACTTTTGCTGTGCAGCTGAATCCAGGGAATGTCAAGACTACGGCCTTAAAGGCTTTATTCTCATAGGGAACTGATCTGTCCAACAGGAGAGGAATTCTAGGTATCAAGCAGCCTGTTGGAAGATGAAGGGCTATGTGGCAAAGACACCCGACTAGCCAGTGGAGCCCACACATCAGACTGAGGTGTTGGAGACATCATCTTTGTATGGGAAGAACACTAAAATCTAAATTTGGAAATAAAGCCCATTGGCTTCAACATGGAAATCTCTATGTTGTCACTAGAGGGCAGTGTGGCATGCATTACTGGAGGCCTCAGGGAAGATGGCTTGGGAGACTATGGCTTTTTAGTCACCATTTGACTGTTTAGAAACTGGAGTTCTGGTGGGCAGCAACAGAGGTATATGTGTATGCACAACAGAAGAAAATAAAATCCACACTACCACCACCACGAAAAGGCAATCATACTGCTTGAATTCAAATGCTCTTTACATGGCCACACTGATTTCCCATCATCTGAACTGAAACACCCCACAGTACATCTAAGAAAAACTAGGTTACTCCAGGATTTCCAGGAAGTTGAGGAAGAAGATGACAGAACACTTTGGGATGGGCTCCTCCTCCAAGAATAACCACACATCTCCCTTCCCCCACGGTGGAGATTCTCATGGTGGTGAGGGTGGGGCTCCCAGAAAGCCACTCATGGCAGACCTGAGCAGGTGACCCCAGCGCACAGCCAACCCACACGCCGTCCGAGTGCATCTCACCGCAGGAAAGGAGAGCTTGTGGGTGATCTCCCGGTAGTCTTCATTCCTGTCCTTCACCTGAGACTGCCCGGCTGTCAGGTGACTACAGATGAAGCAGAAGCTGCTGCTGTGGAACTGAAAGCGGATGCCCACGGCCCCCTTGTTCCCCGCCTTTCCTCCCATGCCAGTCTTCACGGTGTCGATGGCCACATCCCTGTAACAGAACAATGGCACGCTCTGTTGGCTGTGGGAAAATAGAAACCTATTCTACCACACAGACGAGCCTGTAGCTGAAAGGTTGGAGATCGAGATGCCTGTGGTCAGGTCCACTGTCGTTCTCACCACCCAGCACTGTCGGGGTGGGATGCATCTCTGTCAGATGCACCTGGTCCTCCACCAGGATCCTGGGAAGCTACAAACACATCATTCCTGTGTCTGTCCCAGGTCTCTCTCCAGCAGAAGCAGGTGTTTTGCTGTGGTGCCTCCCATACCCCTCAGCTCTCACAGAAGTGTATACTCTATGATGTGGACAATTTTCAGAACTAGGAAACAGGCCTTAAGCTGACCCGAAAGCCATTCCCATAATGCCCTTCTCCAAATGCACTGGGGATGCACACTAGTGTGTAGGGCTCCAGGACCAGATTGCTAGTTACTTAGTGCTTCTGTGAGCAGGCTGTGGAATGTTGTGACTTGGGAGACAAAGTGGCGGTGACAACCTGCCCAAGGGTTGAGTCAAACAAGCGTGAGGTCAAAGGTCAGGAAAATGAGGACGAGGTGAGAAGACCTCCAGTGTGTTGGAAATATCTGTCATTCTTCTGCCTCGCCTCTCCCCAGGACTTATCATTAACCCTCACCCAGACTTCTACTGCACTTGGGGCATGGCCAAGCTGTCCTAATAAGCCAATGGCAGGGCTGAGGCCTTAAACGTGTTTTTAAGGTAATAGAAGATTATGAATCTAGAGCCTAAGGGCATTCCAGTGGCCTTCTCTCTATGGAGGTGCTTGGCCAGTTCTCAGGCCACTCTTTAGCTACTAGTAACCCTAATGACACCAGCAAGATCATGTAGCAATAAGAGACAACGAGAAAGCAAGAAAAAGGCAACTGCCTCCAGTGTCTTACACACACACACACACACACACACACACACACACACACACACACACTCTTCTAAAAGACACCCATTGCCTAAGGCTAACTGTTCCTTACACTTATAAAGCTGTCACCCTGGAGAGGTAATAACGAGGTGAAATGAATTCTACCTAGAATTCTAGAAGAGGTGAACTTATCGACCTCTTCCTATTTCCCAGCAGTTCACTCAGTGCTTGCTCAGAGCATTCCTGTCTGGGAAATGTGAATGACACCAGCTCCATGCCCTGCCCTAAGCAGCTTGATTTCAGCCCTGACTCCTCCTAGGAGGCCAGTTTCCTGAGCTAGAATTTTCCTGTGGTGGCTTTTTAATTGCAAGACAATATTCAATTCAAGCCCATTTTCCCTCGGAAGTTTTGTTCTGTGTATGAAGAATAAAGGCAGGTCCTGCTTCCTGCTGGTGTGTGTGTGTGTGTGTGTGTGTGATCATCAGAAAGAAGTCACAGAACAAACACAGACTCACAAGCCTCTGTTCCCCAGACATTTATAAACGAAGTGTTCTTACCTGATGAATGGGACATGGTATGGACGTACAAAGATATAAAGACAGACGCCCACCAGCTGCGCCGATGTCAAGAGGATGTACCTATGAGAGCGGGAGATGGCTTTCTGCAGCTGCTCACCCCACATCTTCCTGTTGGTGGTGCTGCAAAGGCAAGGAAGTTGAAGATGCTGCTCGTAGGAAGCATAGGAAGCCCCCATCTCCCATGACAACCTTGATCTTTTCTACAGGGTTGACTTTCACCCTGCCAGTACCCCCAAAATGAGTGACAGGCATCAATCCTTCCACTGACTTGTACACATTTTTGTTTCTTATTTTTGTTGTCTTCAGTCATTTTTGATTTTTTTGGTGGTGGTGGGGGTTAAACCTAGGGCACTGTCCTTTCCCCTCTCCCCCTCCCTCTCTCTGAGACAACATGACTCAACGACAAACCGACACCCAGGCTGGATCACTTCACAAAAAACACACAGCAGTGCCTCCTCCTGTTTGTTTAATCAGCAGGAAAAGAGGTCTAGAGCACTCCATCAGCCAGTGTTTTCAGGGAATATAGCCAGAAGGACCCAGACAGCCAAAGTCATGGGCTGCTGGCCCAGAAACAGGCTGGATCTAGAAGTGCTTGAAAGTCTGATCCTGGCCAGGCATCCAGTCCAGGGATGCCTGCTCTCCATGCCTGGCCCCTTACCTGGCATTGACAATATTTCCTGCACTCAGCTCCACCATCTCTTCAAACCCCACGGCAAATACGTCAGCGGGACTGCCATCACCTGGGCGAACAAGGCAAGATATCAAAGAAATCAGAGCTGCCAGATGTTGGTTCACAGAGTCTTTTATTTTTATTAATTAATTTACTATGTATACAGTGTACAGAAGAGGGCACCAGATCTCCTTATAGATGGTTGTGAACCACCATGTGTTTGCTGGGAATTGAACTCAGGACCTCTGGAAGAACAGTCAGTGCTCTTAACCTCTGAGCCATCTCTCCAGCCCAGTTCACAGAGTATTCTTCCCTCTTCCTGCCCATGCTGCTCATTGCTGAAACCCACTGAACTTGGTCACTCACAGGGAACCAGTCACCAGACCCTGCCCTCACTCCCTTCTTGGGCCCAGGCCACCTCTACCCTTCCCTGTATTCAGCCAGGAGCAGCTTGTGAACCACTCTGAACCTCTGGCTCTTTCTCTCCAAAGGGTCAGCAAGTGCCTTGTCACATACTAATGTAGCACTTAGATTGCGTATGACAAGTAAAACACTTGATTCAGTTTGGTCCCTCAGAAGAACATTCTATTGTCCTTCCTGGCGATATGTCTCCAGCCAGATCCCAAGTACCCAGGGAGCAACAATATTTCATATGTATTTTGTGGTTCCCAAGAATTGACCTGGAGGGGGGGGTCAAAGAAGACAAGGCCCAGGAGCCTCTGATGGAATGTGCTGTAGATGACTCCCTGTGGGACACGGTGAGTCTAGAGGTGCTGCTCCTTCCTACAAAGGAAGCCAGTGCTCCATGGAATCCCTGGAGCCACCAAAACCTGACAGTGTTCCATATGCATCATATGGCTCATGACAGGGAGGAAGTGGCCTCTGCAGCAACATCCAGCTAGCTCTCCATGTCCTCCTTTGCTGGCCACAGGGCACCTTAGCTGAATGGGCTGCAAGCATGAAGTTGCTTTTTCCCCCTTTAAATGAAACACCAGCTTTCCTGAGAGCTAGTTGGCAATGCTAAGGTCAACGCACCCTTTATCATGAATCAGGTGGGTTTCCAGTGAGGTTACCACCATCTTTCCCAGGAACATTCCTGCTCAACAGTCATCAGTGTTCCTTAACTACCTCCTTATTGGACAGGCAGAAGAAAAGGGTCACCATGGCATTAGAAAACTCTCCTCAGTGAGGGGTGCTGAATATCCTTGGCAGTGCTGAGCTGCCTCTGGTGTCGTTCAGAGGACTTCTGGGTTACTTTACCAATGCTGACACAAGCCACCCGACGTAAAAATGCCTGAACTGTAGACCCTGATACCTTCCTTCCCTGAGGTGCGTGTTGTGTGTGTATATGTGTGTGTGTGTGTGTGTGTGTGTGTGTGACAGAGAGAGAAAGAGAGAGAGAGAGAGAGAGAGAGAGAGGAAGAAGAAGAAGAAGAAGAAGAAGAAGAAGAAGAAGAAGAAGAAGAAGAAGAAGAAGAAACTGTATTAAACCATGAGTCACTCATTACCCAGGCATGGATTATTTTTTGGTTTGGAAAGCAGGGAGCTGCCAGGTCCCTGAAGGAACACTGTTGCAAACCAAGCAATCCTTAACAAAATGCTTAGAGTAGAGGCACCTCAGATGCTGGGTTCTGGAATATCTACACATATGTAATGAGATCCTACACAAGGAATTCATCTGTGTCACGTACACCTTCACAGGCATATGTACACACACACACACACACACACACACATCACACACATAAACACACAGAGTTCTATAAATTTTCAGTTCACTGTGCTTCAACTGACTCATCATATGAGATCAGGAGTGGAAGACGGCCCTGTCTTCGTGTGACAGCAGTACTGAAAAGTTTCAGCTGCTCTAGCATTTAGGATTCCAGAGTTCCAGACTGGAACTGTCCATGCTGGCATAGGCTTAGAGAAAGACAGGGTTGCAGCAAAGCCCAACATCTACAGCAAGCCTTTAGCCAGCTCCGGATGGCAGCATAGTCCAGAGGCCACATCTACAGGTGACAACTATTGTGTCACTTAACCCTGGATCACAAAACATCTGTATGTTTAGAGAAAGTCTTCCCTGGAAATTCCTCCAAGTACTTGGAAAGGAAAAGGAATCTTGAAGTTGACATAATACTGCAAGTCAGCACTCTAGAAGGTGAGGCCAGCATGCTTTTTAACATTTTGATAAATAAAAATACACATACCAGTACTAGAATTTAAAAGGCAATACGTGCAAAGTCAGGATGCTGGGACAGGTTGCGGGGACCCTGATTGGTTTTTCCCAAGTTACCATTCTCACCCTGAGAGTCCACTGCTCCCGAGAGCTGGGGGGCATCCAGAAGCCAGTCCGTGAGCTCAGCCGTCCCCAGGAGGTTGCTACGGAACTGCTTTCCTCCGTTCACGTTCCATGTCCCCACGGCAATTTGGACACGCTTGAAATTCGTGAATTCTGATTGGCGTTCTGTCATGGCCTTCAGGATCCTGGGTGTCACTGTTAGGAAGTATAAAAGGCACATGCTTTCTGCATCCCAGACTATAGAAACCCTCTAATACTGTACGAGGGGTGGCCTACTGTCAGAGAATGCCACTCACAAGCTATGGACAACCGACCTGAACATGGTCCACAGGGAGAAGGCAGACTGCTGATACCCACCCTAAGCACTTCGCTTTCCTGTCTACAAGAAAGCATGAAAGCACAGGGCTGGAAATGCACCTTCCAGCTATAGATAAAGAGGCATGTGACACCCAGTGATGGAGAACTCAGGGAAAATGCCATGGCTCTGCGGACCATAGTCCTATAGAACAAGGTACAGGAATGAAAGTGAGGGCAAACTGCAATAAATCACGTAATGTGTCACATATACAAATAATGGTATGGGATATATACATATACATAATGTACATATGGGATGGATGGATAGAGCTTTAAATATCTTATCAACCCAAATCTGCATTTTTGCAATTTTTTACCTTCCTCATCCAGCAAGACTGTTTTGTTTATTTGATCCCAAACCTAAGGCATTAACAATCAAAACACTGCATCCATATCTCTATCTACTTAGAGATCCAAAATTTATCCACAGTTTTAAAAGCTAGCAACTGGGGGGCTGGAGCTACAGCTGAGAGGTTTAGGGCACTTGCTATTCTTGCAGAGGACCTGGGCTTGATTGCCAGCACCTGCAGGGTCACTCAAACCATCCATGACCCCAGTTCCCTGGGATCCAGCTCCTCCTTCTGGCTCCAAGGCATCAAACACACACATAGTGCACATATGTACATGCAAGCAAAACATTCAATACATAAAACAAAATAAATATATCTGCAAAAAATAAAGGCTAAAACCAATGACTTAAATCTCCTGTTTGCCACTAAATGAGCTCACAATGGCACCTGGGTTGGCTCCAATTTTCCTGAGTTGGAAATTAACCCCCAGAGCAGATATTCAATATCACCTTGGAATGTTAAATGTTCCTCAGTTATGAAACAATGAAAACTGAAAGGCCTATATAAAACTATTTTAACATGAGTTCATTTATTTTTTTCAAAACAATAAATTTCTAAAAGTTAATCCTTGTTATAAGTAAACAGCTGACTCTGTCCTTTTTTTTCCCATTAGAATAATAAATCTATAGCCTCTAAGGAATAAGATGTCATGAAAAGTTCCCTATAAAAACCAGGCCCAATGGCACAGGAATCTGAGGGGCATTCCTTCATGTCCCCACCTTGGCCTTCCACTGCTCCTGGTCTGCTCCTACCTTGTAATAACAGATACTTGGGAGTCTGAGGCAGAGGGATCAAAATTTCAGAGCCTTCCTTGGCTGCAGTGAGTTCATGGCCAGGGTGGGCAGCTTGGTGAGAATATGTCTCAACACAGAAAGTAAAAGGAGGCTGGAGGTGTCCAGATCCACGGCCCAGCACGGCTAGGCTTCAGGTTCAATCCTAAGCACCACGACCACCATGACAAAACAGGACAGAACTCATCCTAATGAATCCTGACAGCCTTATAAAATTAAATGCATCCCCAGCCCCAGGGCTCAACAATGTTCTTTCCTTTATTTCTGAGGGGCTCTTAGGGACCTGGGCACCTGTTCATCCCATGGGTGCTGTGGTGGTTTGAAAGAGAATGATCCCCAAAGGGTGTGGCACTATTAGGAGGTGTGGCCTTGTTAGAGTATGTATGATCTTGTTGGAGGAAGTGTGTCATCGTGGAGATGAGATTTGAGATCTCATATATGTTCAAGCCATGCCCAGTGAGACAGACCACTTCCTGTTGCCTGCATATCAACATGCAGCAGCGCCTTCTTCAGCACCACATCTGCCTGCATGGCTCCAGGCTCCCAACTTGTTGACAATGAACTGTAAGCCACTACCATAATTAAATGTTTTCCTTTATAAAAGTTGCCATGGTCATAGTGTGTTTTCACAGCAATAGAAACCCTGACTAAGACAGGAACCAAGAATCAGTGCTTTGTGGATACTGAGGGACAATTGTACAGGGACTCAAGGCTGTTTAGGTCAACTGTGATCAAATCAGAACACAGACCAGAAGCTCCATCTTAGATCACATGGCTGAGTGTGGTGGGGCCGTTAGCCTCATCCAGTGTCACCTTCAACTCCTCATACCCTTAAGGCTGGGGACACCCCATAAAAGGGTGGGTGTACATTACCCAGAAGGGCCGTGTTGTCCAGCAGCATCTTTCCTTTGTCTGTGGATTCTTCATTGTAGACATCTCCAACCAGCAGTAGCTTGATGGCTTCTTGCTTTACCCCATCAAAGAAGTTTGACTGGATGGTACGAGACATGGATCGGGCCCCATCCTTCAGCTTTCCCACCTGCATGGGCACAAACATTCAGTGAGAGGGATCTAAGGGACTTTCCTTCCTGCCCCATCAACCTGCCCTTACCTTAGCCTCCCACTGCCCTGGCCTGCCCCTACCTTGGCCTTTCCTTCCAGGGCCCTGCTCCCTGTGAACACCTTGCTCAGGCCATGCCCATTCAGAGACCACATGGCTTTGAAGGACTCCACAAAGCGGTCAATGATGGGCTTTGAATTCAGCCCCAGGCTCTCAAGCTGCAGATGAAGGACCTGGGAGAAAAACCAACCACGGATATCACTGGATGCCTAGAAAACCTACCAATACCTCTGAATGAGTACCTTATTCATCAAACTGCCCACGAGGAACACTGCCTGCCCATACACATACCCTGACTCCCCCAACTTTGCTTAGACCCTCTTCCCAGGCCCTCTTTGACTGCCTGATGCCAGATCAACCAACATTACTGTCTGGAGGTCAAGAAGAGACGATAGATGGTACAAATGGAGGTGTGAGAGGTCAGTCAAGTAGTTAGGGCCACAGTGGTACTTGGGTATCCCTCCCCAGGCTTCAGAACTAGTCATCTCAGCCAGTCTCATAGTGCCTTGGCTCTGGGGTATATTCAAGGATATCTCTATATAAAATATCTGCACCTGGAGCCTTTGGGCCATGATGTCTGGGACATATCTTGGTAGGCATGTAAATAGGTACATCCACAGTAGGGAAAGGCATATGATGGTACAAGCAGGAATCCACCAGAGAAATCCCTTTAAATATTCCCCCTGCACATCCCCACCCCCAGACTTATCACTGGAAAGTCAACCCAATAAACCATTCTTGCCCACTGACAGCCCAAGACATGACAGACGTGGCCCAAGGAACTCACCTCAAGAGCAATGAAACACTGTACTGTGTTGGTTCTGTCCAGACAGTCGAGACAGTTCATTCGCAGAGTGCCTTTCTGTAAACTTAGGGCCAAGAGACAAGGAAGGATCATGAGATGTGTTTGGAAGACCAACAGCTATAGCACATGGCCTAGGTCTGTCTGCTCCCAAGAAAATTTACTCTAAAAGAGAGCCCTCTGCCTCCTCCCTAGTAGCTCAGCAGCAGCCTAGGACACATCCCAAGGGATCCTGAACTGCAGAAATGACATGCAGACCCAAGAATATACTCTCAGAATCCCACACCCCCAGGCCATTGTAAGCAATTGCTGGTTGCTGTGGGATTTCTTGTACATTGTAGATATTTTTGTCCCTCCCACTGGTTGAATAAAATGCTGATTGGCCAGAAGGCAGACAGGAAGTATGGGCAGGGCTACCAGACTGTGAAAACTTTGGGAAGAGGAAGAATAGTGAGAGATTCCAGGCAGACACAGAGGAAAGAAGACAAAATGCTGCTCTGAGAAAAGGTACTAAGCCACTTGGCTAATCATGGTTAGTTTAAGAGTTAAGAGTTAGTGATATGCATGAGCCGTAGGCCAAGCAGCATGTAATTAATATAAGAATCTGTGTGTTTCTTTGGGACTTCAGGACTGCTGGTCTGTCCCTCAGGGCTAGGCACAGCTAAGCAGTTGTGGGCAGGTTCAGACCTTGGAGCTAGTCTGGGCCCAAAACTCCTTACTACACCTGGTTCTTGTTATCTGCAATGCTGACATTCTACAGCACTTTATGGATAGTCCAGAAGCAGACACTGAAGCATCACTCCAGATAGACGCTAAGCATTTGTATCTCTTGACACTGCACCAGCTGGTCAGTGGCTTTGCATGTTTTTGTTCAAAGACACACACTGGTCAACATATACAGGCAGGCAACCATGGAATGGAACAATTCAACCTTCTGTTTCCAGTTTTATAGGGTTTGACATAAAAGGGTTTTTCAGATCAGGTGGTGACACCACTGTAAGTTAAGTGGCATGGGCATACTGCTGTTTCACTAACACGACCCTCTCTAAGTAGACTGCAGGTAGTGGGATTTAGACATTATGTGAGGGAGATTTAGAGGTGTAGTTTTGGGGTCTTAGGAATCTGAATGATGTATGGCCAGTTTTTATTGAGAATTTCATTGTATGTTGACTTTTTTGTTTGTTGGTTTTTGTGGTTTTGGGGAGAGGATTATTATGGTGTGAGATAGTTCCACTCTCCAAAAACTGCCGTAAGGTTCAATTTATATCAATGAGTCTATATAACCCCTTAATATTAATCTTTTATATGATCAATTACAAATAAATAATTCTACAATAACTGCAGCTATTGTCTACAAGAGGTTCCTCTGTGTTTCCTCTGCAGGGAACAGCCTTGCTATCTTCTGTTTGGAAAGCCAGGTGTTAGCTTGGCACTGAGGTTAAACAGTGCCCAAGAGAAGCATAAAAATGTACAAATCACAGCGATAAATAAACAATGCAAAGGTACTTTGTGACTTTGAACATGGATGCAGTGAGGAGATGCTTGGGGTGCCAGGGAATTATTTTATAAACCTGAGATCTCCTGGTAATGGACTGTGGTTTGAGAAGGTCAGAACTCCTTTATGCTCCACTCAGAACAGTGACGGCACTGTGGCTGTGCACCAGTTCCCCTGATAGGTCCTGTCTCAATGTGGCTAAGTCATGTCTTCTGAGCTCAGGGTTGTCTTGTTTTTTTCTCTCATTTGGTTGGTTGGGTTTGTGGTTTGTTGTTTCTGTTTCTGAGACAGTCTCAGGTAGCCCAGGATAGCCTAGAACTCACTCTACATGACCTTGAACTTCTAACCCTTCTACGTCTACTCCCCAAGTGCTGAAATGACACAGATATGCTCCACCACACTTAATTCTGCTTGATGCTGGCATTGAACGCAGGACTCCAGACATGCTAGGCAGCCGCTCTACCAACTGAGCAACATTGCCCACTTTGAGCTCAATATTGTAATACAGTCCTTTATGTTTGAACATAATTCTTTCAAAAACCCGACATTACCATCTTCTCGATAAATTCAAACATATTTCTGACTACAGAGCTGGGAGGGGAGATCAGGACCCCAGAAACCCAAACATCACAGAGCTTCCGGTTCAGGAACCTCACTGTAGCCAGGCAGCAAGGGAGGAAATGACTCCCCGGGCAGAGACTCACCGTGGACTTACATTCTCGCCCTTCGCAAACACACCAAAGTCATCCCAATGCAGCTTTAACTGAGGCCTCAACAGGTTCTCCAGCTTCTCTAGCTTCCCGCCTTTGGCAAACTGATGGAGGTCAAAATTTATCATAGGCGTGTCGCATGCGTGGCAAGAAGCCCAGAGCAACTTCTGGAAAGGGAAAGGGAAGGGTGTGAGCACACTGGCAGAAAGGAGTGGGAAGCAAAGGCAAGGTGAAGCCCGTGGTTTTCTTCTAGAGTCTCGGGTGCTTTTGCCACCATTAGAGTGAACACATCAGCTGGTAGACTGGCCTTGACCTTGAAAGGGAAATAAAAGACAAAAGCCTGGTGGGGGATGGGGTTGGAGGGCACAGAAGATACAAGGAACATCTTGCCTGCATAAGAGCAGAAGGCCCCCCTTGGGCAAAAGAGCCCACAGCAGGGGTGTCTCTCTGGGGGACATCCCACTCTTTCTGGGGCTCTGAGGGCACAGGTGAGAGAGGCTTAGAGCTGTTCTTCAGGTGGCCCAAGTGCCCAGCCCTCAAGGACATCAGCAAGTGGCAGGCCACGCAGCTCATAATCTAGCTCTTGTTGCCTTGGTAACCAGCCCCTCCAGACAGGCACCAGCCCTAGGAGGGTGGGCTCAGCAACATGGTTGTGTCTTGAGACGGGACAGCCAGCAGGATGTGTAGAATGGTGAAGCCTAAGATGGAGATGTTGCCCACCTGACCCAGAATAAACTGGGGGACAAAGAGACACACCAACCAGGGTAAAGATGAGGGACAGAGAGACACAGATCAGGGCTATAGATGCGTCAGGACGTGCCTCACAGAAGCAAGGCCTTCTTTCTTCATACAGCTTCCCTAGCCTGGCAAACTCCCTCAGCCTGCTCACCAAAGCTCCCTGGAGTAGGGGACAGCCTGCCTCAGCCACCTGTCTCTGGACCTCACTGTATTACCCAACATCTGCCCAGCCAGAGGTTCTGAGAGATTCAAAGAACTAGAAGAACTCCGGATTGCTCCAGTCAGCCAGAATGCAAATGAACACACTCTGCCACCTTCAGGAAAGTCTGCTTGGGAAAGAGATGCCTATGTAAGTAAACAAAGAACTTAGTGGCCTTGTCCAGCTGTGGAATCATAACCTCTGGGGCCCAGGCTGCCTGCCAGGCACCGGCTTCTCTCTGGTAAGGGATGCTCAGGAACTAGAGCCATGGCCTGTCTCCAAGCAGAGTGAGTGTTAGTTCTACCTGCTCGGGAACCATCCTTAACTCCTGGGACATCTCTGTCTTCTGGGTATAATGAAGACCTTTACTTCAGTGCCAGGACATTGACACTAGCTGGGAGAGGGGCCGGACATATTCTTTCTCTAGTCCAAGCATGGCAGATTGGAGTTTTGGTGGAGATAGATATTGAGATTGACTTCTTTCATTGCCCCATTTCCCTCACCTCTAAAATAAGCAGCCAGCATCACTGCCAAGAGAAGTGGGAGGAGATATTTCTTGAGCCTGTTGCTATGAGTAACAAACTACACAGGAAAAGCAAGTCTGGCCAAAGAAAACTGGCAACCAATGAGCTCCTGCTGCACGAATGCAGCCTTTCTAAGCAGAGAGAAATGAGCACTCTTAGTTGGATTTGGCGTCCTCCAGCCAGGGGTTAGGGGTCAGAGGTCAGGGTGGCAATGGAAGACACAAAGGTCCTATCTCTACCAAGGTGATCTTAGGATGTCTCCCTAAGGGATTTCTCTGAACTTTAGAGAGCTTTTTTCCACTATGGGGACCCAGCAGGACAGAAGAGGTGGCTTCCCTTCACTGAATCTTCAATAGAAGACCACCAGCTCACGGTTCTGTGGCTGAGAGGCCCGAGTGAGGCACCAGCTCAGCCTGTCCCTCACCCTTATCCACTCCGCTCCAAACTGAGTGCTCAGGAATAGAAAGGAGCCCACCAGGAGCTGGCACATGGCCTCCCCTGACAACCCAAACATGCCCATGAAACTTGAAGGCCATCCAGGTAGAAGGAAGCCACATGGGGTCTGCTTTGAACCAAGAGCACCAACTGGGCACAAATGTCATGGGTGTTGGCAGGCGGGGACTCCTCAGTGTCAGGCCAGTGCTGGGCTTCCCTTCTCTCCTGGCCTGGGAAGCAGCTCCTTGAGAGAGCACAGGAGCAGCTGGGGGCAAACAGCTCTGTTTGGCGATTGCCCGAATTCTCCCATCCCTCAGCTCATAGAAAACAAAAAGTATTACGAGTCCAAGTCACCTAGTGCTGATCTCTAAAATCCTGGGTGGCACTTGCTGTCCCTAGTACTTTCGTGAGCAGGGCTGGAGTCTCAAGGCCTTAGCATGTGAATGGGGCCCCACCTCCTAACCCTCCCCAGGCATCCCCAGCTGCAGAGGAGAGCGACCATTACCTTAAAGGCCCTGTTGAGAACCTCCTCGCCGCCTCTGTTCCCCAGCAGGTTCACGACCACCTGATGCCCGTATTGCGCCTTCAGAAGCACCATGTGCCTGCAATGGTAGCAGGGATAGCGGTGACTCCATGGCACCCAAGCCAGGCAGCCTGCACCTCTACCTCAGCATTGGAAGGCTGGGACTAGCCCCCAAATGTATGGGGACAAACCCCTTCTGCCTACCATCCATCACTGCTCATCTGAAGTGGGCTGTAAGTCACCCCAGGCTGTCTGGATGGAAGTCTTCAGGAAGAATGTTTAGCATGTGTGATTTTTAGATAAATAAAGCTGTACTGGCCTTTCTATAAAGTGCCACCTAGAATGCACCCCCCACCCTACCCCCGCTGCCATCTTTTTTTGTGAACAGCCATGAGGGTTCAACATACCTATCTCCAAAGTTAACCCAGAGTTGCTTCTTCCCCCTCCCCCGACTGCCCTTCCTTTTCCAAACTAGAAACACTGAGGGATAAACTTCAACCCCTACTCAGAGGCCAACTGCCTCCCAGGTGCTGTGTTTTACTGTGAAACTCATGAAATCCAAATTAGATGGTATCACAAACCGTGCAGTACACATTTTATCCTCAAATATCAGAGGTGTCAGTTCTTAATCTTTATCACAAGTTGGCTAAAAGTAACTTTATTTTTCCTTGGGTTTAATATAGCCCAGGCTGGTCTCAGAATCACTACATAGCCAAGGATGGTCTCCAGCCCCTGATTTCCCAGCCTCCATTTCTCAAATACTGGGATAATAGGTATGTGCTACCTTGCTTAGCAAAAGCACGATAATAATTTTGAACTTAGAAATGTTTCAATGTCATGGTTTTAAAAACAGAAAAATACAATGCGAAAAAATCAGACATATAAATAGAACTTAATAATGTAATTTTTCTATATAAGTTTTAAACAAAAATATAGAAAATTTTTACATATAAATATAGAAAAAAAGTAGAAAAAATACACTGTGATATTAAAAGTGGGTGGAATGATAAATTTGTTTTTCTTTTATTAACTTTTTCTCTTTTCTAAGTTTCTACAATTTATTTTATAAATATAATTATTTTTAAATTCATAAAGAATGGGTTTTTTTTTTTTAGCTTGAGACTAAAAATACTCTCCTGCTTGTGCTGAGTGATTATCATGTGATATAGATTTAGAAGTGGGTGGTTTTCCCTAAGCTTGTCTGCTGACTAGTTGACCTCAGAAGGGTGAAGCTCTTTCTCAGGTGGTTAGATCCACTACAGTGAGGGTCTCGGCAGCCCCAAGGAAGACTCAAGAAGAGGTAGACTTGGATGCTCTGCTCTTAGTGATTTCTCAGAGAAGGTGCATCTCCTTGAGGTCATACACACATGTCCTGTCTCCGCTGAGGTAAGCTGGGTTTCTGGTTGTGCTTGTCATTGGGTGGCCCTGGGTACCACTCTAGCCACATATCCAAGCCACATCCTGACATACAGATTCTCAGAAATAAAACCCATCCACACAGGCTTGCTCTCCCTGTTTGATTTCCATTTCTCCTCTCAAGAGGCTCCAAGTTCCAAGGGCTGAAGAGAAAGACAACTCAGAGCTGTAGAACCTCCCCACCATCGAAGCCGACTCTCTGGAAGAGACCCCGTGTTCTCACATTTTCAAATTTCAGCTCACCTTCCCTGAGCAGGGAAGTCACAAAAATTAAAGAATAAGAGGAGGCCAGGGCTTGGTATGTGGGAGGTGATTCTTTTCTTTTCCCATTTGTCTGAAAATAAGACATTTTTCATGTCTTATGAGATGCACCATTCTGGCGTAAGGGAAGGTCTTTTGAGAACAAACCCAGCAAGGCACTGTCCCCTTTTAGAATTTCAGTCTACACTTACTATACATTCTGGGAATATCTATATGGACCAATGTCAGTCAAACTGATTCTGAGTATGTCATGCTTAGAACACCTGGTAAAAGACACACAAAAAAGCCCGCCATTTACAGCAACTGACTAGGGAGTCACAGGCGTGCTCACATTACCAGTGTTATGTGAATCTAAAAAAATATATGAGGGGCTGGAGAGATGGCTCAGCAGTTAAGAGCACCATCTGCTCTTCCAGAGGACCCGGGTTCAATTCCCAGCACCCACATGGCAGCTAACAACTGTCTGTAGTTCCAGTTCCAGGCAAACACCAAGGCAAATAAATAAATAAATAAAGTTAAAAAAAAAGAATTAGTTAACTTTAAAAAAATATATATGAGCAAATGCAAAACCCAATGAAGCTTCAGGAGGAATAAATAAAATACTCAGTTAACTTAGGAAATTCTTGTTAAATTTAAGATTTTAAAAATAGTCAGATTGAAAACAAAATCTTTTAAATAAGCTATTGATTATTCAAGTATAGATTATAAACAGCTCAGGCTAGCAGTGGTCTTCCCTAAGCAAGGTGTAAAACAGTATGCTATGGTCCAACTGTCTTTTTTCTTTTAAAAGGAAATGTATATAACAAGCTTTTTATCTAGGATATGTAAATAATTGATAATCTGTAAAATCTGTGATGGACTTGGGAGTTTGTATATTCTTTTATGTTACACTTTTCTATATTAAAAAAACTTAATATGTTACTTTTAACCCAGAAGTAGTGCTGATATAATTCAGGTTATCCATTATTAATCAGGAGTAACTGGTAAATCTTCATTCTAAGAAGAAACTGATAAAATAATTGCAAAGTGCCATCTACACACTGATGCACTAATTCTCAAGGAGATTTGAGAGCAAGAAAATAAGTTCTATGTTATAAACTCCTTTCTTAGGTAAAGGACCAAATTAAGGGGTAGATTTGATTTGGGATTGGGGTTCCCCTTTCCACTGTCATGCTCCTTGCCCTGCCATCTGAATGGAGGATGGAAGATCTTGGATGTTACTTGATGGTCCTTACCTTTCAAAAGCAGGGGCATTGGCCTCTAGGCCTCTGTGTAGTCTCAGATGATGGGAGCCAACCTACAGGAAAAGACAACAGGATGATGATGATGATATTGATTGAGTCAAGATAATGACCTTTTCACTCTGTAGCCAGGCTGTATATGGCATCTGCTCAGCCATCTCTGTGGTTTATTCCCAACTAAGGCAGGCCAGGTACCCTTGACTCTGCTAACCATGCTCCCAACCTTGCAAGGATTGGTACCTCCAGGTCTACACTGCAGTAGCAAGGTCCCCAACTATAGCATGGAGATTATATATATTATATATATAAAGTGAATTCCCAACCTATGTGATTCTCATCTAGCTATGGTCACCACATGCCAGCAAAATTTTCCCATTTCTCTTCTTCCTAACAGAAGTCGTTGTGACAAGCTCCAATACTGGACAGATCTGCCTGTCTCCCTGTGGCCTGGCCTGAAGTCCCTTCATGTCCCTTCTGTTACATAAGAGACACCGGAGGGCACAGTGGACCGTACCACAGTGTCCAGGCCCAGGCTCTAGAGCTTTCTGCTACAAACATCACCTAGGCCATACATTGCTTAGTGACTGAGCGCTGAGTCAGCATGTCACTGAGCACTCAGTCAGGAACAAAGTGAGGAAGCTGAGTCCTCAACCTGGGTGATTCTCATCTAGGTATGGTCATAACAGAAAGACTCAGAAATTCTGCACAACTTGGATTAATATAGTGGAGACTATTGGGGCCAGCGGCTCTACAGCGTGGCATGGGGATCTTCTCTACCATCCCAGAGGAAGATAGGTCACAGGTAGACATCCAGAGCAGTGAGGATAACCAACAGTCAGAAAAGGCCGGAGTGAACAGGATAGGCACTAGCATGATCATATTACCATGGCTAATCTAACATCAGTGTTAACAATGAACCCATTCTTGGGAACACAAGGAAATGAAGGACACCACCCCCACAGGAATAACCAAGGTAGGAGAAGGGTGGAAAAAGTCTGAGTCTCAGCCAGTTGGTTTCAAAGTGTGGTCCCTGAATCCCCTGGAGACAAATTAGAAATGCTAAATTGCAAGTCCAGCTCAGATCTGCTGAGCCATATTTCTGAGGGTGGAGTCAGGAATGTGGGTTTCACAAGCCTCCAGCTGATCCCCTAGATGCATGCCCATTGTGGTTTGGCGGCATGAGTTTTGACTCATTTCCTGTCTCTTGCTAACCCCTTTTGCTCTGGTTACAAAAGTATGTGAAGGCGTGTCAGGGAAAGAGCAGCTTGGGCCTGAATTCACAGTGCAAAGCAGCAGGGCGCTCTGGGCATCATGGCCTCGGGTCTAAGTCCTCCATTTTCTAAAGCGGATGAGAGCATTAGTCTGGACTCCTCAGACCCTGTACCTGTCTCTGCCATCTCCAGCTTGGCTTTTCTTTCCTCCACCTCTGGCCCACTCCAACACTGTACCACATTGTCTTTGTGGTTTCACCTACTCCTGATGTAAATGTCTCAGCAGGGAGGAGCAGCCATCAGCAGAACAGTATCTCCATTGGCGCAGTGTTCCATTTTTTAGCTTCCCCCTCTTCTCTTCCACCTCAGCCTCTCCATTCTGGCTAAAGGATCGATGATCCATGCCTGAGTCCGAAAACTATTAGTTCACAATAGCTCACACAACTGAGTTTATAGTCCAAGTCCCAAGAATACCTTCTGGGGTCACAGCAGAGGTTCTGCTTGCACTTGGGAGCCCTGGTAATCCTGAGCATCATCTCCACTGCTTCTGCTCAGAGGCTGGCAGCATACCCATTTCAGCAGCTTCCACTGGTTTCCTCAGGAACACGTCTGGGGGTTCTAATTGCAACTTCACCCTGAAGCTGCTCATGACCATGGTGTAGCAACAGCTCTACTAGCCTGCCAGCTGTGACCATGGCAGTGCTCTTCCTGGCTCGACATGCAGAGGCCATACTGGCAGTGGTGACAGAGCAGACAAATGGTACGAATCAGCTCCTTTTACCACCAGACCTCAAAAGTGACTCACGCCTGGGATCCCAAACACAAAGCTGCCATTTTCCAGATATGAATCTCACAGCTGCACCTGAGTCCTCCTGAAGGGGTGAGGACTCTTAGTAAGTACCAGCCACACTTCTCCCAGCATGGTTTGTATTAGTCTCCATTTACTTCTATTACTGACCATTGTTACCCTTTTGAGTACTGTTGGGTCTAAACACTATGCTAAATTCTAGTATGTATTATAATTTTCAACCCTCTCTATAACCCCACCAGGGCTTATAATCCTACTTTATAGAACAGTAAACTTTGGCTTAGCAAAGGGAAAAATTTCTTTAAAACACATGGTTGTTATCAAAGGGGAAAGCCAGATCCCTCTAGCTTCACAGCTTACCCTCTGAATTCCTAGGACAGAATTCCTTGCAACCTTGGTTGTTCCAGGGACTAGAACAAACATGCAGCTGTTTTCTGTTGGGCTCACCAACCCCACAGCACCCATCACACAGGCTAAGGTGGCCCTTGGCTTTCATTCATTTCATTGTGGAGGACTTTTCCTCCCTCCTTCACTCCAGGACCTTGTGCATCATAAGCCATCCCATTTCCCGGAAGTGGGATTGAACATGCACAGAAAGAGGTGCATGTCCCACCATATTCCCAAGAACATGGGGAGCAACATTTGAGAGAGAAGAGACAGACGTGGATGAGATGCCCTAATCTACTCTGCATCTGTCCTCTGCCCAGTTCCATCACGTCAACTTCAAAGACCAGATTCACGTGTGGCAAACACGTGTCTGTGCCAGTCACAGAAATGAACCTGATGCTACAAAAGGCATAATCTCTCCCATGCAAATGAAATGACAAATATATGCCATCATAAGCTCTTTCAGAAGAGCTTGAGTTTTAAGTGTCAAATTTTTATTGGGGTTATTCTGAGCCACATGGCTATCTGCCTAGAACAGCAAAATTATTAAATGTACATGATGCCTTGTAGACTAGAGATCTGGGAGTCTGTACTGAGGGCATCATGCCCATGAATCCCTGCAGATGCAGCATCACCCCCAGCCACCTTTGTTTTTCAACTCCTCATCCCGTGCAGAGTTCATATTTTCTAGGACAGCCCCCAAGAAAGAATTGCATTGCAATTTAGAATACGCACCCTTCCCCAGCACATCTGTGCATTTTTTTAACCTACCTGAGCAAGAAGAAAAGGGCAAAAATCAGAAATAGAAAAAGACCAGGGAAACTGTAATCAGGATATATTGTATGAGAACAGAAACTATTTGCAATAAAAGTGGGAAGGAAAAAAAAAAAAAGACAAATCTTAGCCGGATAGTTCCTACTGGATATAGACTACCATGTAGATCTGCCCTCACCTCTCTGAAGATGACATCATCTCTCTTCAATGATGGATGGTATTTAGAGTATAAATACAGGTATTAGGTCCCAAAGTTAGCAAATCTCAGATAAGACTTATGAATGCTAGCCTTTTAAGCCTGTGTTGGAAGATACCACTGAGGCTTTGCCAATGGACAAGTGTTAGGAATTTAAAAGCTGCCTCGATCCTGCTCCCTGTCATCCGAAGCACAGTCATTCCGTGATGACACAGGCTGTGTCTACAGCACTGGAGAGCAAAGTTAATTAACACAGGGAGATGGATGAGCAACAGGCCAGGTCTTGTGTTTTAAAAGGAGACCAGCGATCAAACAAAAGATCCTCAAAAGAACATATTAGAGATGACTAACAGGAAGGAGGCAGCAAAACCCTGAAGCCTCCCACCCAAGAGCTACAAGAGAACCTTGGGCAAAAAGTGAGACTTGCTCCTCAGCATCCTCGAATGTCCTAAGGAGACAGGCAGACAGTGTGGCCTGGAACAAGGAAGATTTTTCCAATCATCAGCACCCCCAGTAGAGACCTGGCACCTAGCCTCTCTCTCAGAGGCCCAGGAGAAAGGATCCCTATAGAACTTGGAGGGCGAGATAAATGTCAGTCCTTTCAATGTTCTAAGGCTGCCATGACTAAATTTGGGGTTTTCTGGTTAAGTTTGGTATGAATGTAACATAGCTTCCCAGATTCCTCTGTGTACTGTGTTCTCCTGACCTGTGTGTCTCTTCACACAGAGCTCAAAGGAAACCCAAACCTAGACAAAGACAAGTTTCCTGCCTTCAAACATTCTGGACTATAAAAGTAGCTGTCTCAGGGAATGTAAGTTCTGCAAGAGATAGATGGGGTGGGAGGGTAGGGTGTGGGGTGTGGAGCTACAGGTAGGCAGGGGCATTATGCTTCAGCCCTGACTCTTAGATCCGAATCTATAGAGATAGGGGTAGGCTGAGAGTTTCCCTGGCCTTAGTTGGAGCTGAGAAGACGGTCATTGCCGTGGCATGGGTGTCCCAGCAGTGGGTGTTCCAAGTTCCAGACGGGGTTGGGTGTGAGCTGTGGGGTGGGGCTCAATGAAAGAGCTCCTGCTCAGCCTGCAGGAGGCTCTGGTTTTGATTACAAAGCAAAATAAAGCCAAAGAACTGTTCTAAACTTAGATTACAGAGCCTGTTAGACACTCTATCCATGCTAAGGTACAGTGAGCTGTATGCTTTATGGTAGAAAAGCTATATCCCAATATAATTGTTTAAAATGCAACAACAAGACCTCTGGGAACCAGGCATAGTGGCGCAGGTCTGTATTCCTAGCACTTGTTAGGTAGAGGCAGAAAGATTTCCCCAAGTTCAAGGCTAGCCCAGGCTCCATAGTGAGAAAAAAAAAAGAAAAAGCAATAACAGCAACAGACAATCTTTGGAAGGCCTCCAGGGGAATTTTTCCCAGTTAGAAGCAAACTCAAGCTCATATCCTTTTGTACTTCTCGGTGCCGTTGGCATCCTCATACACCTGGAGCACTGAAATGTCATCAAATTGTCACCCCTACTCCAGAACTCAGAACCTGAATGAGTGTCTCCATCCATTAATCTTGCTCTAAGAGCTGACAGGGATGTGGCGGGTACTGTCAGCATGGCCTCATGTGCTGGCAACCCTGGGGACAGGTCCAAGCTGGGCTAAGCTGAGCCCGAGACTGGGCACTGTGAACTCTGCTGTGTCAATCATTCCTGAGAACTTGGCACATGGTGCTCTTGGCCTCTTGGGCTGCTGGCTGACCACCCAAGCCTCACTCATACCACAACAGCCCTGGGTAAGAGAAGCCAAAGACTAAAGACCCATGGAGAAACTTTCTCGGGCACTTGGGTCCCACAAGGCAGAACTGAATAGAATCACTCTCCCCAGATGAACCTTGTCAGAATGCACTTGAGGGAGCGGTATGCCTTTCAGTGACAACAGCTGTGTCCTTGGACCATGTCCCCAATCCCTGAACTCTTCTTAGGACGCAGAAGCCAAATCCTCCTGGCACTGCCCAAAGCTGTACTTTGGATGGTGGAAAGTATTTTTAGAAATCACGGGAAAGCTCTGCAATCCTCACGTGGCTGCACACAAGTACCACAGAGCGCCAGACCCATAATGTAGCCACCAAGGGTCCAGAAGAACCTCCTGAGCCTTCCAGTGGATTTCTAGATGCCAAAATGTTATCAAAAACCTCAGCTTAGGGTCCCATTTAAGACAATCTCACCACTCTCCGGTTCATCCCTTTAACAGATCTCTCACTGCACAAAGTACACAGCTAACATATACAGTCTTAAACTATACCCAGTGTGTCTGTTAAATACTCTCTCTCTCTCTCCTCCCTCTCTCTCTCTCTCCATAGCTTAGTTCAACATGATTGGGCCAAGGAACGAGACCATAAATGACACCATGAAAGAAAGAAAAACAAATTCCAGCTACTCAAAGAGACCAGAGGTACGCAGACGCAGTGGAAAATCTGTGTAAAGACTTACCTGAAGTCCTGGCTGCTCCCAGAACAGCGGAACAGAGCCTCGGATCTGAACAAAGGACGATACTCCATCATCCATGTAAATTGTCTGCAGCACAAGGAAACAGAGAGAGAAAGAGACTCTTCAATGAAATGGAACGTCCTGGGCTGTAATGGGATCCAGCGCCTGTGACCTGACACCAGTCTGGAGGGTAGCCGGTGGACTTTGATGGCCTCTGCTCTCACCTAGCAAGCTGGTGCTGCTCCGTCATCACTCACCAGACATCAAGACATGGGGTTATTGCCTGGATGCTTGAGGAGGGGTCTGAACTCAGACCTGATGTGCACAGGAATCCACACCCCAGCCTTACATACTTCTCTGAAAAGCCTAGCGCTCGTTTTCCACTTTAGAACAAGAAGCAGACTTCTGGGGGTTTAGCTAAGACCTTTTCAGAGAGCTCGGTCTTTACCTGCTCAATAACTAAGGAGCTGTAGATAAAGGCCTAAACCAAATGAATCAGCTCTACTGAAAGTCTTGGTGATTACCCCTATCACTGTTGAACTTCATGGCACAGGTCAAGGCTCAACTTGAACTTGTCGGCAGTCCCTGCCCTGTGCCATTGTGTTTTCAAACACGTCATCCACTAATACATATACATAAGCTTTAACAATCCACAGAAATAAATACTGCTTGTAGAGAAGTAAATGCTGCTTAAGCTATATTCATGATAATAACAGCCCCCGCTGACCAGTTTTGTAGCAGCTTACCTGCCTTCAATGATAGAAGACGGAACAAGAGTTTAGGGGCCATACAGTCCTGAGCAGGCACTGGGGATGGCTAGTAGTTATCAGATGGTGGCCTTTATCTGTGCAACCCTACCCTGACCTGGCAGGGGCACCATGGGCACCGTTGCAAGTCCTTTCCATCGCTCACTGGCCTGCTCTCTTACAGGGTAGCTTTCCACACAGGCTAGATCATGCTCAGATCACACATGCATTAGTAATTCTTCAGGGGGAGGGGGCTGGACAATGAGACCTGAGGTTCTCTGGACCACAGGAATGCCATGAGCCTGGCATCTCTGCTGCAAACTGTAATTCTAGCCTTAGGCTCCAGAGGAAAATGCGCTAGATGGGGAGGAGCATGCTGTTTCTAAACACTGGCTACCACCAAATGTGCTCTCCGCCTTCACTAGTCTATTCGCTACGCTGCAGGAAGGCCTCCACTTCTGGGATCAAAGACACAAGACTCACCGTGTCTCTGCCAAAGAAACCAAGTTAGCTAACACGCTGACATGATGAAGACAACCATTTACATGCCAGAGTCCCTCCTAAGCTAAGGACACTCATGCTTTTCTCTGGTGCTCTTGGACTTTACATGCTACATTCTGCCTGAGCCTGGTTCCTTCTGAGCTTAGTGCTGGAGGCAATGCCTGGGACCTCTTCTCCATGGGGAAAAGTTCTTCCTTCCCATAAAAGCTATCTATATCTCAGTCCACCCCCCTCCCCGTCACCCTATCGTCCTGTGTATAACCCAGCAAGCAGCACAATGGTGTTCCACAGGGCTTCTATGCTGGGTATAAGAACAAGTCTCAACACTCACAGATGCCATTGTCACAGGGTGCTGGGAGGGGCCCATGTGCCCAGCAGTGTGGTTGAGGAACTTTACTGAAATGCTTTCATCTTTCTTCCTTCTATAAATGGATTAAATGTCACCTGGCAACCCAGAGAGTAAATTTAGGTACATTCTTCCAGCCTGGAATGGTCACTTGGAAAACATCATTGCTGTGTATGGATGAGGCCACTCAGAGTCAGGAAAGCTGGTCAGGGACAGGCATTGGGGCAGGTAGGGCTAGGTTACACAGGAAACGGGGAGGAGAGGCAAGGGATAGCCAGAGCCCTGGCAGATGAACAGGCACCTTAATGCTGATGCCATGGGAGACTTGGTACTGTGCAGCCAGGAGGGCCATCCCACGCTGCTGCTTTCATGGTAACAGAAATAGAGTTTCGTGTGAAAGGCTCTTCCAGGATTTTACTTCCAGATGCAGTGTTGACAACCTGTGCCCCCTTATTGGCACTCTCAGGAGGACACACACACTCACCCTAAGCTCCCTTGGTTGGCCTGATTGTCAAGAGACAAATATTTATCATGCACTCTTCTGCTGACTGGCTGAGGGACTGTGGGGTTTGTTTTTCTGCAAAGCTGAGTCACTGATGCAGATGGAACCAACTGGGTATGACTCACAGCTGAGCTGAAAAAAAGAAAGTCCAGGCTTCCTTCCAAGAAACCAGCGATGGCATCTACCACATGGACACATAGTGTGTATGCATCCACATGTGTATACACAGCATATAAACATACATATACACTTACAAGTATACAACATAACAAAGCAAGTAGACAACGCATATACAAAGCACGAACAACCATCACACAAGCACACACTGTATACAATTTAAACATATAACATATGCACGTACATACCACACATGTATAGACATGTGCTGCAGACACAAATGTATATATACACAAAGTGCTTACCAGAAATTCATTTACTACTCAGGAAAATGTTAAAGCAGGGATAAAGAAGAAATCCTACAAGCAGAGCAGGGCTTACTCTCCGTGTGTGTGTGTGTGTGTGTGTGTGTGTGTGTGTGTGTGTGTATTCACACTCTTATACTAACATGCATACAAAAAGATATCAGAGGACAATTGCAGGGGTCATTTTTCTCCTATGTCAGCGGTTCCCAACCTTCCTAAGGCTGCAACCTTTTAATCCATTCCTTATGTTGTGGTGATCCCCAACCAAAAAATTATTTTTGTTGCTAGTACATTTCTGTAGTTTTGCCACTCTTATGAGTTATAACATAAATACCTGTGTTTTATGATGGCCTTAGGTGACCCCTGTGTAAAGGTTGCTTGACCTCTTCAAAGGGGTCACAACCCATAGATTGAGAACCACTCTTCTATCATATGAGTCCTGGGGCTTGAACTCAGGTTGTCAGGATTGATGGCAAGTGTCTTTACCTACTGAGTCATCTATCTGGCTTGCCACTCTTCTGTTTGACTGACAAATGATGTACAGCACCTGAGTAACTACTGCAGGGCTTCAGCCAAGATCATAGTTTTGCTGTGCCCTAGCAGGGTTCAGGCCAGCAGTAGATGATGCACCAGCACCAGATCTGAACTATTCACATTAAATTCCCTTTCCTGCTGGGGCATGACATTGATGTCATCAATTGCTGCCTTACACTCAGTGAGTGGCCAGATCCACAGCCTGCCACTTCTTTACTGCCAAGGAGAAGAGACAGGGACATGCCTCCCAACCGGAGACAGACCTACTCTGAAGTGTATTCACTTGAGGGCTTCAGAGCACAGCCTATGATCTGGCATTTTATCATAAGTCCTGCTGCATGAGGGCACATTTGGTGCTGTACCGTCTAACTCAGGCCCCCATAGACTCCCACAGTTCTCAGTGGGTAAACCTCTCCCAGGCCATAATGCAAGTTCTACTGCTCATTGTACTATTATCATTTACTTCTCCTGGGCTCAGCAGATGCTGTGGACCACAGCTGTGTCACCCTCTACCTGGCTCTGGACTCCTGTGTCATCAGAAGATGACCACGCTGAGCTTTTGCTGGGGAAGCACCTCCAGGAGGTGTTTTATTTCTGTTGTGCACATGCATGCACATACACAGAGGTGTGTGCAATACCTGCAAGTCAGGTATCCTTTGCTACTGCAGGTCTGACCTCATCAGGCATGGTAAAATGATGATCTTGGGAAGCAGAGGTCCTGTATTAGGCCCTCAGGGGCTAGCAGGCCCACAAGTGACTCTGCTGAAGAGTCCAATAGCTCCTTTCTCAGCTGCCATTGGCCCATCCCAGAGGCATCCATTTCCCAGTTTCAGGTACATAGACTGCCCTGAGGCTCTGCAGCCTCAGTCAGCCTGGGCTCCCCATATGGCCTGTCTGGCAGTAGCAGCTTCAAATGCACAATGAAACTTGCTCTGGGTTTAAGGCCACTAGCCCTTACGACCAGTTATGTATCTAATGAAGACTCTTGTGGATTAGGTTACACCCTCTCAGCTGCCTGTTGTTCTGGCCAGACAGCACATGGTAGTGTCTGCCAATGAGCAACTCTGCTGCAAGAAGCAAGGTCAAGTGAGCGATTTAGAGAGACACCAGTGTGGCCCAGAGGAGGAAACACATACAAACTGAGAAGACCACAAAGGCTTATGGGAGTCGAGAAATCCCTCTTCTAACCCCAAGAAAAAGCAGCAAGCCTCTATGGCTTGACCCTCTTAAAAGCCTGTTAAAATTTAATCTTAATTTTCATCATCAAATGGTGATTAGCACTCTGTCTTCATGGATCAATTAATTTGCTCACTCAATTAATGGGCTAAGTTATTTTAGAACTCAGTTTTCAGATAAAAATCATTTTGGTCAGGTTTCCTGTTTGTTGCCATACCATGCCCTGTCGCTCAAGACTGCCAGTAAGGTCAGCACCAGATATGGGCCCTTGACACTGGACCAGGACTCTGAACCAAAATAAATCTCTTTTCTTTATAGCATACCCAGATGTAATTCCACGTACAACAGCAGGAAACACAGAGACTGGCTATACATAACCCTGAGAGCGTGGCTAGGCTGTTCTCATTGCTAATGCCCGGTTTGGTGGGCTGCCCCAAAGTAGAGACCTAGGAGATACAGGGTAGGGTCCTTGATCTTTAGTAGTAACAAGTAACGTGGGATAATGGGACATATGAGTCACTAGGAATCCTACATAACAAGAGCAAAAGCCTCAGCCAGAGTCTGTGGAATTGCTGGCTGGTCTTAGTGAGGAAATCAAAGGTCACAGAAAATTTCTCTGCAGTCAACTATGTCCCTTCCAGAAACAGTATGTTAAAGTCCCGGGCTTCAGTACTTCCGGTTGTGACCTTGTTTGGATAGAGGACCTCTGTGAATGTAAGTGGCCAAGGAAGACCACATTGGAGGAGGCCAACTTTTTGTGACTGACACTGTATGATGCTTCTGTGAGGAGTTACACGGGAAACACAAAGCTGGAGGAGGTAAGAACAGATCCTCCCCGAGAAACTACGGACCTACCTGACCTATACTCATCTGAGAATGGAATGGTTTGAGGGCAAGGGGTAGTAGTAATACCAGATAAAAATAAAAGTAATGAGGTAAAGAAGTTGGACACAAGAACCTTGGAAATCACCATCACTGTGAAGACATGAGCAAGAAAAAAGAAAATGGCTTCCAAGGAGGAGTATGTATTCTCTCCTTTTCCAACCAATCATTGTCAACATTCAGGAGGGCAAGAAACCCTCCCCCAAGGTAGCAACTATACTCACAGATCTTTTGAGGACTCCTGATCCGGCCTCCCTCAGACTCCCACTTTGAGACTTTGACAAGCCACAGTGTCCCTGCAAACTGGGCCTACACACTGGTTTGAGCCATCACTGAATGTCTGAGCACACAGAGGGTCACGCGTGGTGTGGTAGAGGGAGGTGTGTGTACATCTGTGCTGAATCCCACTGCGAAGCTGCGGGTCACAAAGAGTGCTTGCAGCCCTGCGTGGAATCACACCTGTGCCTCCCTGGGGTTTGCCTTCCTGCAGCGGGTCTCACTGCTTTTCTGCAAGGTGGCATTCAGGGAGTAAGTTAGAAAGAGCAAACAAACAAACAAACAAAACCCCCAAAGCCATAAAACAGGTGCAAGACAGTATCTCCGGGAGTGGGAACAGAAGTTAGGAAAAGAATCTGAGGTATCACAGATGGCTGGCTCTCCTCCATAGGAGCTGACAGTTAGTGCTTCTTTCTACACCATCACGTTCCCGGCATAAGATGCTTCCGGAATGAAGCTACTGCTGATACAGAATTGAACAACGACAAAAAAGAGCTACTTCTCCCATGACTCTATCGCATTCTTTAGTTGTTCTAAAAAGACTTTAACTCCTATTGGTTTGCCGACTGCTCCTAGAGTTAAGTGGTACTCTATATGGCTATAGCCACCATTCCTGAGTACTTTTGCTTAAAATACATTAGAAGGGGTGGGAGATGGCTCAGTTGGAAATGTGCTTGCTACAGATGACTTGATTTCAATCTCGAGGCCTGATGTAAAAGCCAGATCCAGTGGTGCATGCTGGTAATCACAGCTCCCGGCTGTGTCTCTGGAGCTTGATGGACAATTGTTTTAGACAAATTGGTGAGCTCTAGGTTCTGTTAGAGGTCCTCAGGCTTTCAAATGCATGCATGCACACATGCACACGTATCTTAAGTGAGTGCCATCTTTCCAGAATGAGCTGTGAGTCAGAAAAACAGACCATCCAAGCCAGATGCAAATTTCAAGTCATGCTCCAATTATGCCACGGTCAGAAACCTGCTCACATACATCAGGGCCTCTTCTACTCATATGCAAAACATGCATTTGTGAGATGCATTGACTCTGTGTCATGGGTGGGCGTGGGTACTCACCTGCTCTGTCTCCACGAAGTTGGACACGTGGCCATCATCGTTCACACCGCGGGTGAGGAAGCGAGCGCCTGCACGTTCACAGCTGATGCGAGAGATGAGACAGGCCTTGGCCTGCTTGTGGGAGGCATACACTGTGCGGATGGTCACCACCCCACAGATGATTTTCAGCAACCAGTCACAACAGCTCACCTGGTGCTGCCTCAGGGGCACATGCAATAGCTGGTTCCTGTAAAACAGCCCCATCTTTGGGTCACCCTACCAGGTGCTATAAATGCTGTACCCAGAGCCACATAATAAGGAGCTTCCTAAAGCCCATTGCTCCACTAGACTGTTACATGTAATTTCATCCAAATGGAAACTTTCTATCCTAGAGGGAAACTCATTAAGCCTTAGGAAGTTGTAAAAGGAAGCCTTTTACAATTTAGAAAGAAATTCCTTAAGACTAAGGAAGTAAACAATTCACAAGTTTCAGGAAGTCTCTGAAACTTAACAGATTGATAAGATCTTTTTTCATCTTAAGGGTATATAACCAGCAATGACTGCTAAGGAGGGGAGACTCTCTGACTGTGACCTGCCTGCAGTTAGAGAAGCGTTACACATGGTTCTAGCTTTCATAAGTTCTCACCCATGCTGGAGTAGGTGTCCTGTAATGCACCTGCCTCTGAATTGTCCATGCTTTAAGTAAACTCTACCCTACACTCCTGTAAATAACTCAAATAAGCTCAATGGTTCACCAAGTTGTACTTTGGTGGTATCATTATTTTGGGCTACTGTGAGTTCCAGGTGAAGAGACAATTTTGCCATGTCTTCCAGGAGGAATTATCACCCAACAGATGCAAACAATGACTGCTCTCCAGTGGGCCCTGCAGTTGGGACATACAGATTGAGAATATGTAAGTAATATGTACAGTAAGAATATGTACAGGAGGGAGAAGCCAGAAGCCCTTTCCTTATGCTCCTACCGGGTGACAGCAAGGGCCAGAAGGGACAGAGCTGGGAAGGAAGCCAACAATTCGGGGACTTTAGGAAGAGCCTTGTTTAGACCTGTGTCTACCATATTCTTTATTAGATGGGTCTGAGGTCAGGCTTGGCAGTTAAGAGCCGGTGTTGCTCTTACAGAGGATCCTAGTTTGGTTCCAGCCCCCGTGTTAGAAAGCTCACAACCACATGTAATTCCAGCTCCAAGGGATCCAACTCTATGTTCTGCTGGCCTTTGTGGGTGTGTATGCATACACACGCACACACCCCTAACTAAAGATAAATTTTTAAAAAATTACTTATGTTTTAGCCTAGTGGTAGTGGCACCTGCCTTTAATCCCAGCACTCAGAGGCAGATGGATCTCTGAGTTCAAGGTCAGCTTGATCTACAGAGTGAGTTCTAGGATATCCAGGAATACACAGAAAACCCTGTCTTAAAAAAATAAAAGAACATTACTCATGATTTGATTAGCTAATAATGGGCAAAGATAAAGTGACATAAAACTACATTAAATATGCATGCACTTATGTATATTAAACATGTGCATACATCCACATATATATTGAGGTGGACACAACAAAAACACTATAAAAATCCAAAGTAAGTGATAAGGAATTAGGTGAAAATAAAAGTTGATCAAAGCTCCAGTATTTCTTTCTTCTCCTCACCCTGAAGATGATTCTGGGCTCTGGAGTCTGTGATGGTTAAAATAGGACATATGCGCAGCCTTGACATGAGGGATTGTTCCTAGTCTTACTGCCTCCTGTATGCCATGTTGGGTGGTATCACTGGGAGGCCTGCTCTCTTCTAAAGGGTGGAGGGGAGGGAGGGAGACAGCAGTAAGGATGTATTGCATGAGAGAACAAACACAAACATTAAAACAAAAAAATCCACAAAGAACAACAGAAAACAGGTCACATGCAAAAGCACACAAGCATCATCTAAATGATTGGCGTGCACCGGTTTAACCCATTCGTGCTGGGACCCCATTTGAAAGGTATTATCAGAAATCCCACTCGATAAAACTAAGACATGAGAAGTAAAATACTTGCCCAAGCCCACATAGCTAGCAAATGCAGCATGGTATTCTAAAGCCAAGTCTGAGAGTTTTATTCTATTGACTGATCCATTGATTGACTGTAGTGCTAGGGATAAAACTAGCTAGGCGAGTCCTCCATCACTAGGGATAAAACTCAGGGCTTTATGCATGAGAGGTGAGTCCTCCATCACTAGGGATAAAACTCAGGGCTTTATGCATGATAGGTGAGTCCTCCATCACTAAGGATAAAACGCAGGGCTTTATGCATGCAGGGTGAGTCCTCCATCACTAGAGATCAAACTCAGGGCTTCATGCATGCTAGGTGAGTCCTCCATCACTGCTGTACTCCAGCTTCAGCCCCCTGGATGAAAGCCCTACAGTTACACAGGACCACATTATCCTCCCATGCCCCATGAACCAGCCTCTCTCATACCCAGGAGGCTCAAACAGTGCCAGTCTGAGGCTTGTCACTGGGGAACTTTCTCTTACAGGGTCTGGAACAAATCTAGGTTACAATGGCCTATTTGTTTAAAAAAGGAAGCCGATTCCTGCCTGCCCTAGAGCTCAGTTTTCTGGCTTTTTGCAAGTGGAGGGTGTCCTTGTCTCCAAGCCCTTGCCCTGAGGAAAGCTTCTGGGAATGTGACCACTGTCAGCCATTACCACCCCCACCCCGCCAGCCAGCCAGCTATGGGAGCCCTGCCCACCCTCTGGATTCTCACAGGTGCAGCACTGGTGTGTGTGAAAACGGCTGAGAAGCGAGATCTCACAAAGGCAGGCTGCTTTCCATATCGCCTCAGACAATAAATTGCTTTAGTAGCATACATTAAATGATCTGCTGGCCATGCCACTATGTCCCGTCACTGGGGGAATAAGGAGGAGCCTCTGTCAACTGGACAACCCTAATCAATTTACTTACGTGACTCTGGGGAGGGCGGCTCAGAACCCAGAAAGAAGAGATCAGAATCTATAACGAGTAACAGTTTAGTACTTCCCGCCAGGCCTCAAGTGCACTATGCAGTGACAACCACAGGAGGATGACCCCATTGCTGTCCTCTTTCCTGTGCTCACCAGCTGTATCCTATGTGGGCTCCACCTGCCTCCTGCCCTAGCTTCCAGACCTCAGCACAACACAATCGGTTTGGTGGTCAGGCTGTAGCCACGATGCCTGCTGACTCAGATGTGGTCAGCTTCGTGGGCTGAGGTGGGTGGCGCAATCCACAGATAGTTCCTCCTCCCAAATCCAAATCCAGTCTGGTATCTACCTCAAAAGGGGTACCATGGGGCCTCCTCTCCTCCAAAGCCTCTCAGGTACACCTCTTTACCGCTCTGGCTTTGTGTTGCCTCACATCCTCTGCCACAGATCGGTCCATAGAAAAGCAGATACAAGAATGCTGGGGTCAGCCAGATACCCAGAATCTATTGTTTCCAAGGAATGGCACGGCCTCTTTTGTGTTCCCTAACATCCTTGCTTTGAAGTTGCTTCCCAGTCTTGGGCCATAGCTTCAGGAGTATGTGTGATAGTACAAAGGCAAATGCTGCACCCCAAAGAATAATCAGATAACATAGAAAGTCTGGTGAGCATCCAGTATCTTCAATTAATTGCATGGTCTGCAGCTCACCTGGGCAGCTGGTTAGACATGTGGAGGCATCTGAGTTGTACCAGAGCATATGTCATAGGCAGGATTTCATGTGTGTTCTAAACCTGACTGTTAGAGAATATCTGTACCCTGTATGAAGATGTGTTCCTGTGACTGGTGTAATAAAGAGCTGAATGTCCAATAGCTAGACAGGAGATATAGGTAAGATTTCTGGAGACAGAGAGGACTCTGGGAAGAAGAAAGGCAGAAGTGCCAGGAGACAAGGAAGAAGCAGGATGAGAGGTATGTGACAGAATATAGATAAATAGAAATAGGTTAATTTAAGTTATAGGAGCTAGTTAAAAAAAAACAAGCCTAAGCTATAGGCCAAGCTTTCATAATTTTTTTAAAAAAGATTTCTTTATTTCTATATTAAATGCTCTATCTGCACACACAATTTTATGCCAGAAGAGGGCACCAGATCCCATTATAGATAGTTGTGAGCCACCATATGGTTGCTGGGAATTGAACTCAGAAACTGGAAGAGTAGCCAGCATTCTTAACTACTGAGCCATCTCTCCAGCCCTGAGCTTGCATAATTAGTAAGAAGTCTCCCTGTCATTATTTAGAGCTGGCAGAACAGAGAAAGGCTCAGTACTAATGAGTGCCCCACATGGTTTTCTGTTAGCAGCTGCGTATGAATCTACTGATATTTTAATTATCATCTGCTGCCCCATGGCTCCCCAGTTAGTGCTCTGCCAACCATTAAGGTTGTGGCCTGGCGGGGCTTCCAGTCCCATGTCCCCGACTCTGCCACACCTATGATATGTAGGTTTAAGTTAAGTCTCTATTGTTTCATTTATCAATAAGACTCAGAAGTCAAAGTCTGGGGTAAAATTCTGCTAGCTCAGAAAGGCTATGGAAACCTTGGAAACCAATGGACCTTGCTTTTTTGGCTGGAGATATGGAAAGAAACATGTCTCCCCTGTCTCAGAACCAGGAGGGCTCAAACTCTAGTCCATGCCCTTTCCTTCCTGTGTGTCTTTTCCATTCAAATTCCTGGTTTCTCTACGACCAGTGCCTGTCAGCTAGTCACTGACTCCACCCCATAATTTAAGGTATAATTTTATTGGGCAGTCTCAGGAGTGTCAGAATGTGATCAAAATATCCCACAACACCTGACCACATATAGCGGCAAACTGGAGAGGACCTGGGAGGATGTAAAGTCAGGGTGCTAGAGATAAATGTGGGGATGTGCTCAGAGAAATTCATGAGCAAGAAGCTAAAGTCCTACAGAAAGGTCAACAGATTAGATGTTACTCAGAATCTGCCCTCTGTGACCCAGTCCCTTACCAGAAGAAGGAGGTCCCCCATTCAGAGCAATCATCATCCTGTTTCTGTGCCCTGATGGTCAGATCAAAAGTGGAGCCATCATTGGGCCATGCAAAATAAAACACCCCTGAGCTCAGAATTTTCTTCAAGGCAAGCAAGCGATCCTCTTCTTTGGTTTCTTCTTGCAGGGGGTAAAACTCGGTGGCAGTGATTTTATAGATCTCTGCATCTGGAATCCTGCCCACTGAAGTGCAGCCTGTCACCAACACCAGAAAGCTCAAGGGGACACCACCTGAAGGGACATAGAGGAGAAAAAAAAAAAAAGGATTATGGACACTGAGCAGGCTGCATCTCAAAGTAAACCCTGACTCTTAACTGGAAGGCATTTCCAATTCCCTAGGCCTAGGGTGGTGCTCAGCTACCCAGCCTGTACCCCAAGCAGGAGTTCCAGAGCCACACCCACCAGGAATCTGTATTCTTCCTCGACCCAGAAAATAGCATCTGCTCTAACAGACCCTAAGGTGATTCTGATATGAAGGCTTTCCCACAGCCCTCTCCCTGGATCACCAGTCTAGTCACCTCTCAGCATTCAGCTCTGTCCAAAGGATGGAAAGAGAGACTTGGGGTCCCAGCCATCTACCCTCTAGACTAGCACAAGCCTTTTAATACCCTCCCTTTCTGACCCCAGCCCTCTTCCAAATCTGTGCCCAAAACCTTCCAATCCACCCTTCTTAGCCCCACCTCCACCCCTTCCCACTGCCTGGGCTGTCTCACAGCTACAGCAGGCATGACCTTCTTAAACACAGCTTATCAGACCTCCCTGCTCAGATCCCTCTGTGGCTCCCACTCACCACCCCCCAGACAGAAATAAAGCCCCTCCTGAGGCCTCCTGCCCCATCTCCCCCCACCCCATACGTGGACTGCTCCCAGGCAGCTGCTCTCCAGGGCTCAGCTCTGCTGCCCTTCAGTGTAGCACCCATTCTTACACTCACTCTGTAGTTTTATGGGAGACATCCTCCCACTTAGATAAAGGCTCCACTGCCATCTGCCCAGCAAAGGCCTCCTTCCAACCTCCCGACTGACTTCCCAGCCTCAGCTCTCACCTGGCAGGGTGGAGGGTGAGTGTTCCACTTAGCTCTTCCACCTTCTGAAATACCAGGAGCCTTCCTCCCCTCCCTGGGTAAACTCCTGTCCCCCTTTCTGGTCTATAGACAGCCCTTCCTCCAGGAAGCCAGACCTGCTCTGTAAAGACAGTAGGGGCCCCTCTTTGCATCAAAAGCTTCCCAGGGAGCACATGGGCACAGAAAGCCATTAACCTACATTTCAGCCATCGGCAGCTGGGGCCCCTCCTTATGGACAGGACTTAGTGTACACTGTCATCTCTCAGCAGCACATGTGCTCCAACACCTCCTAAATAAATCCCAGTGCAGAAGACTGAGACACCTACCTCCAAGACCCTGCCACACTGTCTCTGGTTGCTCCTTTTCTGCTCCATGTACCCTACTGCATAACAGTACTATCTAGGTCAAGGGGAGGTGGCAATGTTGTGTGTATGAGCAAGGGGATAGGGACTCTGAAGGAAATTCTCACAGTGATGGCTGGCTGGAGCTTTGGAGAGCTCACTGAATCAAGAACAGCCACCTGGGAACCAACTGGAAAAGGAGCTAAGCCCTCCAAGGAGAGGCAACTGTCCACTGACATGGGCAGTATGTGAAGCCTGAAGGGGAGGGATCAGACTGTTTCTGTACACGGACTGGCTCCTTAGAGCCCATTCCCTCCAGAGGAATACCTAACCCAGTCTTGATATTAAGATGAGGAAATCAGACTTGCCTGGAGTGGATGCTTAGCTAATTTACCTTGGGACTTCTTGCCCTTTCTGGGGAGGGGCTGGGAGCTGGGAGGAGGGAGGCTGAAGACTGACCGGGAGGGGTTGGGAGGGGGAAGGGAGTTGAAACAAGGGGATACGTGGGTAAAAGATGAGACTTTATTTTATATATATGTATATATATATATATGTCTATACATAAATATATAAAAGACAGGGCCCAAGAGACACCCCCAGTAGGTGATGGGCCTGGATCTATCAAGATGTTCTTCCCACCTTGCTGAGATGGGTCGAAGGGATATGTCCCTACAAGGTTTACTCCAAATGACCAATAGCCTCTTGCTGCCTAAAATGATGCTTTATGCTATCCTTATGTCTTTCACAAAAGACTACAATCCCACCCCCTGCGGCCTCCAGCAGGTGCTCTTCTCACACCTCATCGGAAGAGTGCAGCTCCAGCGAGGGGTGACTGGTTTTTATTAAAGAGCACTTGCTAAGTAGGTCACAGCTCACACATGCTGGCTGATGCACTGTGGGAAGCAAGGTGCCCACAGGGCCAGGATATCGGCTTGGCATGTGCTTCCTCAGGAAGCCACTTTGAAATAACGTAAAGACCAGAGGTCTGCTGTGCCGTTGAAGCAGTTAAGGCAAGGTTTTCCCAGCAGGGCTGGTGAATTAATGAAGGAGAAGAAAATGAAGAGGGCTTACCTGTCAGGGGAAAGAGGGAGGTTACAGAGAATGAGAAGGGATGGTGCCACCAGAGGAAGGTGCCCTTCAGTTGGGGCAGGGCTCTAGAAGGTACAGGTAAATTAGAGCCACCACACGATGTGTACGGCAGAGCCAAAACCTCACTATAGCCAATACATGGGACAATGCCTCATGCACCAGGTTCTATACTAACAGTGACTTAGTCATCCCAACCACCACCATGGTCAGCCCATTTTATAGGGGAGAGAAGGCAAGGAGAGGCTAAGAAGCCAGGGGTGACCAAGAAGGGGAACTGGGGTCATCTGAACCCACTTCCTGGCTATACCACTCGGGCAAGTTCATCAGGCTAAGTCTTGCTCTACAGCCAGCAATCGCCATGCTCCTGATAGGTAGCAGTGCCGATAGGCCTGACGACACTGTTCTTGAGGGTCACCAATGCCCCTTCACCAGAAAAGGTCCCCTGTGGAAGCTAAATCATGTCCCGTGCACACTACTCTAGGTTGAAACCCCACAGCAAACATGGGGTTTTCTCTAAGCCCGAGGTCTGCCTGCCCCTGCCTGGCCTTTTAACCCCTTAATCTTGGACTGTAAGATAGATACTTGCAAATGTTTGTGAGCCACAGCTCTTGTTTCTGGGACTTTACTACAGCAGCCCCCAAAAAAAGCATACCCAAATTTTCACCAGCATCTTAAAAGTCATATTGAGCCAGCAGATGGAGAATAGCTCTCTCCGGGCACTGAGCAGGTGCTAAGCACTATTAAAAATATTTTAAAATCATAATTAATGTTAATAATTTATTTAAGTCTTTACTATAAAAATCCTGGTATTCATTTTCCTATAAATAGGTAGGGGCAGTGGGGGATGGACAAGCTGACTCACTGGCAGCTGTTGGACTCTCTCTCATTGCCTTGAACAAAAAGACATTCAAACAGCTGGTGGATTGTGCCAGCTAATGCCAGCTGTTTTGAAGACTCCACAGATGCTTTGGGGGAAAAATATATACATATACAGGGATCATAGCTGTGGCTCTGGTTCCTGAAGGTACAGCCTCAGCTGGAACTGTTCAGAAGAGTTCATTCCCAACTTACTTTGCTGTCATAAGCATCACAGAGGACACTATAGCCACTTCTGCCAAGGCCAGAGAAGTGCTCTTTCCCAGTGCCCAGCTAAGGGATTGCTATGACTGGTGTAAAAAGGACAATACAATGATTAGTACAAACACACACTTTCATTTATTGCAAAAGTGTTTTGTGATTGGTCTAAATACACCTCTCTGGCTATATAACCAGGCTGATGAGGCTAACTTGGAGAGTGGGCTAGGGGAGCCTGTGCTGCTGGCCCTTCTCTTAAGGGACAGCAAGAAACAGCAGTAAGCTGCAGCAGCCCCAGACCAGCAGGCAGCAGACCAAGTTGCAAAACTAGCAAGACAACTGCCTTCCTGACCAGAGACAGTGACAGCCGTGGCAGGAACAAGAGATGGCGGCCAGTGCCTGGAGGGCAGGTTATAAAGGCCTGAGTATAGACACTGCGGTCTCTGGAAGAATCCTGGAGAGCTGCCAAGCCACTAAGGCCAAGGCTCTCAGACGCTCAAGGCCTAGAAGCCATGGCAAGGCTGCTGTCAGGGGCTGAAGAATCACCATACTTGACCCTGCCCACAAGCTTCAATGTTAGCTTCTGCAAAGGGAAGAAATCTGGATGACTTCCTGCAGGCCTACAAATTCTAAGACTTGTAGAGAAAAGGGTCCTGATGCCAAAGGCCAGCATAACAGCTATAACACTAGAGGGCGCCACGTGCTGCAGCTCCCACCTGCCGGCTCCCATCACTGAATGCTAACACAGAAGGATACAAAGCCTCCAAAGCCTTAAAGAGCTTCTTCTCCTTGCCTAACCCCTCCACCCCCTAACTTCTATCTGGGTGGAGCAGAAGGATGCTTCCAGCTGATTGGTACCATTTTATTTTGCTGCATATTCTAAGTGCTGACAGGTAAAAAGAAAACTGCTACACCCTTCATTACCAGTATCCAGCGGATACTTCTGACCTCCAAGCATGCTCTTCCTGGGCAGGTGGGTCCTCCAATCACACTTCCACTCTGGACCTCAGACTATCATAGCATTCTGTGCTCCGAGTTCTCCTCTGGTCACCCTCTTACTAGCTGGCAGTTAACCTGGTTATTAACCAGTTTCAGCTTTATTATTCCAGTCATCTGTAGCATCAAACTGGCCAAACAATATAAATAGCACAATGTAAATAAAACATTTTGGCAAATCATCATTTAATATAAAATGTAAAGATGTGAAGATATTTATAATGAGGCCAGAAATATTATTGACTAGAAGGACAGTAGGCTGCTCCATTTCTATTATGATTTTCTTTTTTAAAGGTTCAGTGTGTGTGTGTGTGTGTGTGTGTGTGTGTGTCTGTGTGTGTGTGTGTCTGTGTCTGTGTGTGCGTGCATCCCCATTCACAGAAATCAGAGGTGTCAGATCCCCTGGAGTCAGAATTACAGGCAGTTGTGAGCCATAAATGTGGGTGCTGGGAACTGAACCTGAGTCCTCTGGAAGAGCAGTATACACTCTTAACCACGGAGCCACCTCTCCAGTCCATCCATTTTCCATTTTTGTAGATGTAAACACAATACAACACTGTCCATGCTGATGAATAGTTGGGAATAGAAAGTTTAATTATAGAAATGTCACTCAATTCTTCAAGTTCCTGAGATGGTACTAGAAAGGAATTTTAAGTAATTTATCAGCAAAATTTACTATTTAGTGTTGACAGATTATATCCAATTAAGTTCTTCAGTTAGGAGAAAAAGCAAACACATGAGCAGTCCCTCACTTATAAATAAATGGTACTGAGCCATTGATATGGCTGATTTCAATAATACGGACAGTAATGGTTTGAAGTACACCTTTGAGTGGAGACTTTCCAGGGATATCATGAGCTGCTGTGTATTGCAGAGCTCTAAGAGGCATAATCCATTACAGCCTGAGGTTTGAAATGTCCCTTGAAGACAGAAAACAAGGAGTTCTTGAGAGTTCCGGTCAAGGGAGAATTGAAACCCTGGGACCAGAGGAGTGAATTACTTTTTGCTGCACCCACTTTCTATGCTTTGTTGGACTGTGTATAAGCCAGCCAGTTTACCGTTAATCATGAGAGCTCCTACCCCTTCCTGCCCTCAGGGGCTTGGGATGGGCTTCTATGCAACCTCCTATGTTCAAATAACTGAACTTTAGCTTTGTCTGAATTGAAAACCCAAGAGGAAACCATCTGAAACCACACCCTCCAGGGCATCATCCTCCAACACCCCAAACACCCAAGGATGAGATGCACAGAGGAAAAGCACCCGGGTAGGGGAGAAGCAGGGGTGAGCAAAGCTGGGTTCAAGCCAGTGCTCTCTGAACATACGGAAGGGAGGTGGTCAGGAAGGCGTGGCTTTAACATCCAATCCTCCCACCTCTCAGATACCAACACACTTTCCAGAATGGCTGGCGAGAACAAACTTAAAGTCAAACATCCTCAACAGCTCCGGACAAACTTGAAGGCAGCTCTGCAGGGGACTCTTGAAGGCGGATCTGGGAAGACATCAGAAACCATGCTGGTGGCTTCACCATACCCAAGGTTCCCACTGATTAGGCATGCTGCTTGGCTGGCTGGCTAGCCTGGCCTGGCCTAACAGAAAGCTGCATCCACTCACTCCTTAGAGGAGTAGTGAGCTGAGGACAAGGGATGGACAAGCTTGGCCAGCTTGGGGGCAGGGCACTCAGACACTCCACTCCCTCAGTACACCCCACAGATACCCAGGCTCACTCAGACAAGGATTCTTTATGGATTGTTCCCCATCCTACTCAGAATCAATGTCTAGTATCTGACCTCAGCTCACAGCTCATGAAAATCCCTATCCTATGAGAAAGTGAAGGCATCATATCACTTTTCCTGTTTTGGGGCATCAGCCCCCAAACAGAAAGATACCCAAGGCTGATTGTGATGCCACCGGGCACATGTGTAAAATCTAGGCCCCATCTGAAAACAATGGGAGCTGGTGACAGTTACCCATGCTTCCCTGAGTCCAAGTCCCTGTCCATTTGTGTTTCAAAAATTATCAACTATACCTTTAAGACTGGACCGTGACCCATGCCAAGTGCCAGGGTGTTATAGCAGAGGGAAGGGGATTTGCTGAAGAGAAGTCAAGGGCAGCCCCCGGGCAGGCTTCTCCTTCCTCTCTACCTCCTTAGAGAGCAGGCTACCACTAAAACCATCAGATCACCTCAGAATGCAGAGGAAGCTCCACCCTGAGTGCTAAGCCATCACCCTTACAATCCTCGCAGTGAAAGATCAGGGATCCAGGCTTCTATAACCTCAGAGACATGCCACAGAGGGAGAGCCCAGCCCAAACCTCATCTGCTCACAGTCTCATGAAAAAAAGCAAGTGCTTGGAAGCAGCTGGGCTTGTGAATCCCAGCCAAACTCTTTACCCTAAGGTGAGTCGGGAAAATCTCCGCTTCCTTTTCTGTAAACAGGGAGATGATGGTTATCTCGTTGGCTGATGCCAAAGACTGAACACATTAACCTATGTCTAATCCTTGGCACAAGACCCCACTAGTAAGTTTATTTTGTCGCGTGAGTAGCAAATGTTTTCCCTAAACGTTTCCGATTTGGAAATGAGGAGTGTAATCATCATATTTAGTGGTGGTGGGGAGACGCCATACCACAGAAATGGCCCAGAAATGTAGCAGCAAGCATATCAACACTGTTTGGCCAGCCCTAAAACCCTGTCTGTGCAAACAGAGGCTGTGTGCTGTGGAGAAGTTTCACATGCTCAGCTTAGGAAAAAGCCTCCAAGGCCTGAATATGGAAGTCTCCAGGCAGAGCCCATTAGGAATGTGACCTGTGCCCTGGCCTTGGCCAGAAAGGACACTGGACTTCAAAACCTGGTCTTTGATGATAAGTGGACTGACCTAAAGCAGGCTCTCCTCACCAGGAGGAAGGAAAGAATGGCCTCTATTGCAGCAGGGGGTGGGAGGCTGGGGGGGCTGCCACCAGCTCAGGGCAAGCAGAGCTGCCCACTTCTTCCTCTGTGTTCTCTCTCTTTTGTCAGACTGATTTGGATACAGTTTCCTCTCACTCCTACATAGGGTGTCGCAGTTTTGCAGTTTTTCCGCTCCAGCCACCTCCCACCACACACACACCAGCCCTTCCTCTCTCCAGATACACCCAGGAGGATGGCCAGGGATGCTACTTCAGGAGATGGTTTGAGCCACGGTCAAAGTCTTCTTATTAGACCCACCTAAGAAGGCAGGTGCCTGAAAAGCACATATGACGCCAGAGCAGAAGCCCGATCACCTTGGGAAAAACTTAGGTCCCAAAGACAAGGCAGGTAAACTTCCAAGCACCCAGGGCTGGAAACCAAGCACCCCTCTACACCAGACAGGCGACTGACTATAAGGCTACTGCCCTCTTCCTCCCTCCCCCACCACCGCCCAACCCCAGAGGAGCAGGCTGAGAAATATAAAGCAACATCTTCAGAAATGAAAGTGGTTAACACAGAACATCTAACTGGACATCCTCCCCAGGCTCCCCAGGGACTGCCCACAGAATGGAGGCCAAAACTGCTGAGCCATGGATACTCACCAGATTCCAACCTCAGCTCCCCGAGGCAGCCATAGGCATCCGTCAGCTTGCCATAGTGCCCTTTGATGACTTCCTTCTCTTCCGGAGCTGAGGGGTGGAGGAAGAAACACATCAGAGAGGCATCTCGAACAAGGAGCTCTGCTCACGCTCCTTCATTCACACTGCACTTGCCAATCTGGCTCTCACCCACGCGAAAAAGGAAACGCAGACAATAGCACGGCCCACAGATACCATGTGTACATGTTTTAGGGTCTGAGAATCACAGCGATGCTACGATTTAGACCTTCCCACAGAAGGCTTGTTCTGTGGAAATGCTGGCAGCTTCCTGGGAGGAGGTGCTGGAGAAGAAGCAGGAGGGAGCCCCAGGGTGGATGGAGGGAGCCCCAGGGTGGATGGAGGGAGCCCCAGGGTGGATGGAGGGAGCCCCAGGGTGGATGGAGGGAGCCCCAGGGTGGATGGAGGGAGCCCCAGGGTGAATGGAGGGAGATCTAGGTTGGCTGATGATACTGAGACACCTTGGGTCTGGCCCGTTACATCACTCTTCATTGTACTGCGCACACTCTGAACAGGGTGAGGTCTCATAATCCATGTGCAATGCCCTTTCTTCTTAAGAGCCAGCCACAAGAGCTTTATTTGGGAAATCCCCCAAGATACCTACTTCTGCTAGGTGTCACCAGAGCACAGGTGCTAGGGTGACTCACGGCTGGGACAAGTGAGCCCCTTGCTGTGGAGTTTACCTGCTGGGTGACTAGTAACAATGTTAGTGCCCAAGCAAAGTCCCAGCCTGGCTTAAGGGCAAGAAGGAAGGTCCACGGGCCATCCACTGGGATGCCATTGGAACCTCTATGATTGCAGAAGTAGGCGCAGGTCTATGGATCCTTTGCTTCAACTGCCCTGAGAACAACATACAAACCCAGATCATTGAGACAACACTACACTATGTGAAAGAGTGATCACCAAGGAGCTCACAAATAGCCCCTGTGTATAAAATATCCAGAGCAGGTAAACTTACAGAGGCAGAAGGTTGGCAGGAGTACAGGGGTGGGGGCTGAGTGTGGACAAAGGAGCATGGAGGTTTGCTAATGGGGTCTAGTTAGAAGGAGCAAAAATACTCTAAAATTAGATTATAGGGATAGTAAAATAACCCTATAAATACTAAAATACTTTTTAAAAATGTGGAGGGTCTAATGGCTCAGAGGTGAAGAGCAGTGATTTGTCTTCCAGAGGTCCTGAGTTCAACTTCTGGCAACAACTTGGTGGCTCACAACCATCTATAGTGAGATCTGGCGCCCTCTTTTGGTGGTCTGGGATACATGCAGACAGAACACTATACATAATAAATCTTTTAAAAAAATATGAAACTATATACTTTCTGAAATCAGTTGTGTGGTATATAAATTACATTTTAATAAAGTTAGTATAAAATTAACAACAAAGTAAAGTGGCAGAGGGCATCAATTTTATTGGAATCTAGTTATTAAAGTACTGAAAAAATTAGATTTATTTTTTTACTGTGTGTGTATATTATCTGCATGTACGTATATATATTTGCATCACATGCGTGCCTGGTGCCAGCAGTGGTCAGTAGAGAACATTGGATCCCCTGGAACTTAGTTATAGCTGGTTGTGAGCACCATGTGGGTGCTGGGAACCAAACCCAGGTCCTTTAAAGGCAGCAAGTGCTCTTAACTGCTGAGCCATCTCTCCATAGTAAGCAAAATATGTGAGATAATACTCAGATTTGTCACTTGTATTGGTTTAGTAAAACACTGACTGGACACTAGGCAGGCAGGAAGTAGAGGCGGAACAAGCAGAGCAGAATTCCAAGATGAGCAAAAGGCAGAGCAGCAGAAGCCAGACAGACACAGAGGAAGCAAGATGAGAATGCTACAATGAGAAAAGGTACCAAGCCTTGTGGCTAAGCATAGAAGCAAAGCTAAAGAATGTATTAGGCAAATAGATAAGAATTGAGGGTTAATTAATTTATTTATTTATAACTTTATTTATTTATTTATTTATTTATTTATTTATTTGCCTTGGTGTTTGCCTGGAACTGGAACTACAGACAGTTGTTAGCTGCCATGTGGGTGCTGGGAATTGAACCCGGGTCCTCTGGAAGAGCAGATGGTGCTCTTAACCACTGGGCCATCTCTCTAGCCCATAGGGTTAATTTAAGTGTAACAGCTAGATAGTAATACACTTGAGCTACTGGCCCAGCATTTACTATACTATTAAGCCTCTGAGTTAAATACTTCAGAAGTCAGCTGCAGGACTGTCAAGGTGAAGTCAGAAACTTCAGACTAAAGACATATTTTAAGGTCTGAGGATTTGAGCCTTAGCACCACAAAAAATATTGTTATAATGTATCAGTATGTATTCTAATTGTTTTGTTTTTGTGGGGGTAGTGAATGCCATAGGACATATGCAGAAATCAGAATAATCTGTAAGAATGGTTCTCTCCTGCCGCCATGTAGGTTGGGGATTAAACTCCAGCAGTTAGGGTTAGTAGTAGGTGTCTTTACCTGCGAAGACAGCTCATTGGCCCTGTTAGTATCATCTTAAATAACAAAATCTAAGCTGAGATTGGAGGCTCACACTGTAATCCTAGTACTCAGGAACTGAGGCAAGAGGTCTGCCAGGCTGCAGAATGAGACCTTGTTTCAAAACAGCCAAAGTAACAATAATAACATTGACAAAGAAATAAAACTCAGCGGGGCCTACTAACCCCGTAATTTTGAGTAAGTAAAGAGAAATAAATGATTTTTTTCAAGACATCATTCGAGATAAGAAGTGACTCTTGTTTTCTCAGTGACAGCTGAGGGGTACGGGTAACAAGCTGGCCAACTTGCTTCCCTTCTGAGGGCAATGCTGGCTTTCAGGCATCAGGAATGAGAATAAAGGTGGCCTTTTCTTGTCCAAGAGCTCCGGGCCTCCCCTGAGAGTCAGAGGGTGGGAACTGGCTTGATCTGCCTCTGCATCATCAGCGAGGTGGGAAAAGAAACTGCTGATTTGTCCTCCCAAACACTAGGAGGGTTCCCAGAGTTCAGAAATCTCTAGGAAGAACTGAGATCCCAGAATGAAGGGGGGGGCACACACTCTCACATCAGCCCTGAGTATGGACAAGCTTGGCTTCCTGTCCTCTGAAGATGTCCATTGAAAACAGGTGAGTACCCAGAACACTGACAAATGCCACAGGCACTGAACCTATCGTGAGCAGACACTTGTCCTGACAACTCAGTTCAAAACTGCCATATTCTCCAGAACAGACTAGACTTCCTGTCTAACTGGTCCTCTAAAGAACACATATATCCTTGACACTATATGTCCTTACAAGTTAGAAATACAGAACCAGATCCAGCCCTGGAGCCACCTGCGTACTATGCTTTCCCCTTTTCTCTTCCCTGGAGGCAGTGTGTGGTAGTTTGAAAGAAAAATGGCTCACAAAAGGAATGGTACTATTAGAAGGTATGGCTTTGTTGGAGTAGGTGTGGTGGGATCTGAGATCTCATTCATGCTCAAGACACACCCAGTGTCTCAGACTACTTCCTGATTCCTGTAAAGATGTAAGACACTTGGCTACTTCTGGAGCACTTGGAGCACTACGTGGGCCTGCACATCACCATGTTGCACCAGGATGGTAATGGACTAACCCTCTGAAAATGTAAGCCATCCCAACTAAATGTTTTCCTTTGTAAGAATTTCCATGGATTTAGTGCCTCTTCACAGCAACAGTACTAAGGCACTGCGGGAGGACACCAGGTTCCCCTTGGCAAAACCTGCAATCACTACCAAATAGGACACAACAGTTTCAGGACTGGTGGTTGGTGGATAGAGCAGACAGAGCATCCATCTCTGCAGGCAGGATGGAGCCAGGAGGCCATTTGAAAATGAAGGCTGACCATCAACTTGGCAAGATGCCAGTAACATTGTACTTGGTTGTATCAGGCAGCAGGAAATGCAGTCTGAGTTCTCCCCTTAGGGACACCCACTCAGGTAAAGCCAGACCCTTGACTATGTCTGAAGAAAGTAATTCAGAGCGAAGCAAAGCTAAAGAATGTATTAGGCAAAGATCAGGCCAAGGACACACTTTAATAAAGCATGGCACTTAGAGAAAGAATTTCTTAGGGATAGATACACACTCATCCAAGACACAAGCCAGGGCTTCTCATTTGGGTATCTTCATGAAGGCTAGATAAATGATTTTGTAGCTTGTAAGTCACACTACTCAGGTTGTAATTTACAAGGTTTGAAGATGAAGTAAAGTATAAAAAAGTAAGCAAAGCTTAAAATTTAGGTAATCTAGCTTGTATTTTGATACTTATTTCTCCTCTTAAAATAGTGCCTTTTGTAGATGGCTCAGCAGTAAGAGACACTTGCCACCAAACCCAAAGACCTGAGTTTAATCTCTGGGACCCACATGGTAGAAGGAAAAGAAAATTCCATAAAGTTGTCCTCAGACCACTATATGTGTTGTGGTATATGGATACAGTCACACACACACGCATAAAACATACATATATACACACACGCATAAAATAATATAATAAAGTTGCTTTAAAAGGAATTACCTTTTGTAAATTAAATTGTAGCATGGGTTTTATAAGGTGTTAGTTAGTTCTAGAGATGAGAGTGTTAATATAGTAAAACTGTAGTGGGATACTGAGCTATGCCATCTAGTGAAAGTATGCCTAACAATACTTAATTATAAAAACTACTTCAGGTAAATTGGTCTCTAGTCACGCAGCCATAAATTCCTAAAGTAAACTTTTCTCCCACCCAGCCATAAATTCCGATACAATGTGTCTCTGACTCAAGTTTCTGAGAACTGCCTGACTGCTGGTTCTGTTCTATAAACGCTTGCTGCAGATGTCCACAGCTGCCTCCCTGAATATGTCACAGGTGTGGGTTTTGCATTTGAAACCTTAAACAAATGGAAAGTTGTGTCTGCTTTCCACTCCTTGCCTGGGGCAGCCTTGCTGACTGTAAATAAAGGCTCCATCTACTACATCAGGCCTCTGGGTTTTATTCTTCAGTTACCCCGTTAACAAAACTCAAGGCTGCAAGTATTCTGGCTCCAGTAAGTATAGTCTGTTGTTTTAAGATTCTTGTTAGAAGTGTAAAAAAATAATCCCCCTGTCTTCAGACAATTTAGATCTTATCACCTATATTGAAGCTACAGAGTAAGGTTTCTCTTTTCTTCTGTATCCTTTTATTTTTTTCCTAATACCCAGCTCTCATTATTTGTGGTTGTCCCTTTAAGATGCCAGGATGGCTATCGCCAACTATTGTGGCTACGCTCCAGAGGAAATCAAGGTCAGGGCTCCATGACCACTCCTCAAGTCAAGAGTTGTCATCAGCCCATAACTTTGCTGTACGTGTGTTTTTGTTTAAAGATGCCTTATTAAATATACAATGTTGATTCAGTTACATTGAATACACAGTCACCAGCACAAGAGATCCAATCAGAATAAAGCTTATTATATACGAGTGATTTTTCTCTAAGGGAGGTCACTGCCTCCTTGTGTATAGAAATGCTGGGTGGTGCTACAGCACTGGGCTGAGAGCCATTTAACTTTTGTTTTATTTATTTTTTTATTTTATGTGTATCAGAACTTGGCCTGCGTGTGTGTCTGTGCACCACTTGTGTGCTTGGTGCCTGCAGAGACCAGAAGGAGGGCTGTAGATGCCCTGAAACTACAGTTCTATTTGTCAGTTGCTTTGTAGATACTGGAAATCAAACCCAGGCTCTCTTAAGTGTTGAACTATTTCTCCAGCCCCCTGAAGGCCATTTAAAAATATAAAATAAGGGCTTAGCAAGATGGCTCAGTGAGTTAAGGCGCTTGCCGCCAAAACTGACAATGTGAGTTCAATCCCTGGAGACCACATGGTAGGAGAGGGCCTCTCCTACAAGCTGACCTCTGATGTCCATGTGAGCACCTACACTCATATACACAAAATAATGAATGAATAAGCTGGAGAGATGGCTCAGCATTTAAGAACATGGGCTGCTCTTCCGGAGGACACGGGTTTGATTTCCAGCACACAGGACAGCTGGCTGCTGTCTACAGTTCCAGTTCTAGAGGACCAATGCCTCTTTCTGCTCTCCATGGCTACTGCATGCATGTGGCACACAGACATACACATAGGCAAAACACATAAAAAATATTAAATAAAAATATAAAGACAAATTAAGTGTAAAAGTAAAAATGTGAAATCACCAGTAAAATATACAAACTATGGTATTAAATAAGTCTTCAAAAGGAACACTTACTCTCAAAGTCAGACAAGAAGTCAGAGATTTTTGTCTTTCTTCAACATTAACTGGGACCATGTGCAATAGGTAAATCTAAGTTTGGACAATCACCCTGCCCTCATGCACAAACGGCCTCAAAAATGCTATGTCGATCACAGAGTCAGAACACAATTTAGATAGTTGGGTGGATCTCTAAATGCAGAGTGTGCAGACAATGAGGGGCCATTGAACTTGGTTCCAGAGCGTGGCAAAGCCCAGGAACAGCCTGGCAGAAAAACAGCCATCCACCCTCAGTGTGAATTTACCACTAACAGGCCTCCCAGCCTGGGATGGCAAGGGCTGTCCCTGGCAGCCACAGAGACCTCAAGGGATAGTTGTCAGAAGCTATACAATCGCTGAAATTGTATGTAAATTTTTATGGCGAGGAGCCACAGACTCTAGAGACGAATACTGACATCACAAAGATTAAGAATCACTTACATGAGTTAATTTCCCCCAAACTTGACTGGGCATTATTTTCAGGGAATGAGAAAAACCACTTAGGTTATGATTAATGAGATCATAGACTCTGAGAATAGTTGGCACTAGACCCTACAGCTCAGTAGGCTCTGCTGGCATTTTAGGAGCTGCTTGAAGCAAGTAAGGTACTTGTAAAATTAGGGTCTCAGTTCCTCAGAAGGGGACTGGGAACCACAGACACACCCCGATCCAATCAACCCTGGCAGTCAGAAAAAGTGGTACTTAGCAAGCGAAGGTATTCTTGAGGGAAACATGTTTTTTTCTTTGACTGTGAGACTGTTGCAACAATGGTCTCCAATGAGCTAGAATGTCCCCGGGGAACCTCATGCTGTGGGAAGCTGGGAAGGGATAAAGCCTGAGGCCAGCCAGAGGAGGAATTTACCTCTTAGGAGACAATTTCTAACAACTAGCAAACCAGGCCAGGAGACCATCTACAACAGCTTGTAAAAGGCAGGACCACACCTTGGCCAGGATTGCATGCTTATGCATATCTCTTGCCCTCTGTTTAAATCTGAGGCTCGTGGACTTGAGGGCCACTGGATCTCCTTGCCTCCTTCCCAACCCAGCTCCATTGAATATCTCTCCTGTTAGGTCTCACAGGTGGGCCATACATGCAGAAATGAACTCAAGCTGGACTATAGAAGAATTTCTGGAAGTTACATAAAAGCTAGCATTCCTCAGGAAGTTGTGGAATGGGTTTTCTGTACCCCAAAGGGGTCATTTTCCTTGCATTTGGCAGAAAGGACATGTGGTTGGTTACCTATGGAGCCGATTAGCATATCAAAGCTCATTCTGGCCTTCAGAATCCCTCCATATCACAAGCCCGTGTTATACATTTCAAGGTCCATGCTAGCATCCAGACCCTTCCTTTTCTTCATCTATTCCTTCTTAGAATCTACATGAGTTGTCCTTCCCATTCATTCATTCATTTTTGTCTATCTGTCTTAGTTAGGGTTTTCATTGCTGTAAAGAGATACCATGATCACTGCAACTCTTATAACATTTCATTGAGGTGGCTCACTTACAGGTACAGTCCATTATCATCATAATGGGGTGTGCAGACAGATATGGTGTTGGAGCGGAGAGTTCTACATCTCACAGGTAACAGGAAGTCAACCAAAAGTCACATCAAGGGAAACTTGAACAAAAGAGACCTCAGGGCCCACCCTACAGTGACACACTTTCTCCAACAAGGCCACACCTCCTAATAGCACCATTCCCTTTGGGGACCATTTTCTCCCATACCACCACACTACCTACCTACCTATCTGTATCACTATCATCTATCACTATCCTCTGGCTCTCTCTGTACTCCACTCTATCTCCCCATGTCCACTATTCTCCTCCTCTCTCCAGCTTCCTTTGACCTGGCCATAACTACTCTACTACTTTCTCTCTGCTCTGGACTCTTCCAGACGCCACCAGAATATGTCCTGTGTCCTACTCACAATGAAAACCTTTCCCCATCTTGTCAGCGGATTCTCCACTTGTCCTTGCGTAATCTGGGTATGGAAACTACTAAAAAATGTCATATGCTATTCTACTCTACACAAAGGCTGGCTCTGATACTGGGTTTCAGCCTGTTCTCTCCAGAACCAAGCATGCTGGTTTACAAGGTTTTCTCCAAAGTCTCTGTCCTGGGTCAGGTGGGCGACCTGACTCTGTGACAGAGAGAAAGAAAACAAAGAAATCAGCCCAGAAAAAGTTATGCGCTTACAAACAGCTAAAAAGCTGACTATTCCCAGTAGGGATTACTGCAGTTTATCTCACCCTCTTTCTAGGTTTTGCTTGCTATCTCTAAGACAACAAGGTGGAATCGCAGCTGGTTAGCCCTCTGGATACCCGCTCCCCCACCCTTGAATACATCTCCTTCCTCTGCTTTTCAGTATGGCTTGTTTCTGTGACTGCTGTGTTGAGAAGAGCTTATCAAGGTTCCAGAACCCAGGCTTTGATCCATTTCATCCCATCCATCCTTGATGGCCTCCATTGCAGCTACCAGTGGCTTACAATGACACAAATGCACTATCTTATGAAGCTGAAGATCCTCATCCTGCAGTGGAATCACTACTTGAATGGAGGAGGTACCTGATGTAGAAATGTCTTTCTGTATATTGTAAATACCATTCTTTAAATAAAGGAACTATTTTGGCCATGGTGGGCACCATAGGTAGGCAGGGGAATTGGGGTGTAGGTAGGAGGAGGGTGGAATTGAGAGAGGGAGGGAGGGAGGGAGGGAAAGAGAGAGAGAGAGAGAGAGAGAGAGAGAGAGAGAGAGTTGAATCAACATGTAACAAAATAGGTAAGCCACGGGCCACGTGGCAGAATAGAGTAATGGAAATGGGTTGAATTAAGATGAAAAAGCTAGCAATGTGCCAGAGACATAGGCCAAACAGGATGAAATTAAGAGTTGGAGTCATTTTTGGAGGAAAAGCATCTGCAGGCAGGTCCAGACTGCAGGTCTGTGGGTCTGGACCAGCAGCCAGACACAGCCAGAAACCTCATGGTACAGGCATCCGCAGGGCTTCCCCTCTGGGAAGCGTCGGAGCCAGTCTGGGGCTTTCCTTATCTCCCAGCTCCTTCCTTCCTCCTCTTTCAGTACAGCAATGGCAGTGCCAATTTCCCTGTTCATCTTCCCAGCTCATTCTCTCTCTTCCTCCTCTGGCCACTTCCTTCATCTTTTAAGAGCTACCCAGACAGCTGCACACCCCTACAAGGTCCCCCAGTCTGATATAAACAGCCCTACAGGATCCTTGGCCTATAACCACCACCATTAAGACATATAATCGCTCACACATACAGACTTGGGGTTTGTATGTGGACTTCTGCTGCCACCGCTTTTAGGGTCAAAGTCTGGGCCCTGGCAGCCCTAATGACCTAGGTTCAGCTAGCTGTCCTCAAATGGCCAATTCAAGAAGTAAGTACCAGTAAAAGTATTTATTTAATGTGGCACACTGGAAAGATAAACAAAGCGGTCTAGTGACCCCTCCTCAAATTCATCTTGGGGATCCAATGTGGGGTTTAAGTGTAAAGAGAGAGAAGAAAAAGCACGTATAACTAAGTACTCCTGATCAAAGTCTGGCCCCACTTCAGTGACCAGTCATTGTCTACTGCCGACGGTTTGACATCTTGTCATAACTGCGTGAAATCCCTGAAAGACAAGTTCCTCTGCCCAGCACCAGGTTTCAGCTTCTTCCGTGTTCCAGCATGAGATTCCCCGGGAAATTCCAGTTTCTGAGGCCTACTGTTTCAATAGTCTGATGGTCAAAGGGAAGGCATGAGTTTCTCTTTAGAACACCTTCATTCCCAGCAGCGACAGTCACACTTCTTCAGGGCCCACACAGGGACACAAACCCTGTGCAACACAATCTTCTCCCCGCCTCATTCAGGAAAGAGGTTTGTGGGGGGGGAGCACACTCCCTCATCCAGAATACTCACTGGTAAAGGGTGGGTATTGTCACGAGTCTGAGGAATCTCCAGGAAAGGCCTGACCCCTACTCTGGAGCTGTGGAACCCAGCCTCAACAGAAGTGGGGCCCTGACCTGCAAGGCACAGCCCTGTCTGCATTCACTGTCCTCCCAGGTTCTCGGCAGAGCCAGGCCCAGGACAAGGGATCGAAAGGAAGAATTCACCTCTGGTAAATGCAATAAAATAATCCTGACACCAGCAACAACTCCAGTGCTTTACAAAGCCTTCCACGGGGACCTCAAGTGTCATCTGGTACTCACTTTGTCCACCATAAAACAAAGACGCCTTTGTGCATTCATTCAGCTACATAAATAAACCTAAGCAAATTCAACAAAGAACAGGAAGCTGCTAAACAAAGTGATGTGGTCCTGTCCACACTCCAGCGGGTGGGAAGGTGACCCAGGAGACGCTGTGGAAACCAAACTGACCTGTGGCCCCGCAGACCCAGCATCAGACCCAGGGTAGGAAGGTGAGTTAAACAAACATGACATCAAACAGCCTTTTGCTAATATTTTTTAAACCAACAAACAAAACTCAACAGGGTTGCCTTGTCCCATTCAATTCCTGTAAATTATTGACTCCCCAATCAAAACAGCTCTATCGCTGACTTGGTGCTGTGACAATTTAAAACAGGTCTGACCTCTGTGGACATGACATTATATGTGACGCCTCTGCTTCCCATCACAAAACTGACTAACTGCAAACAAATCGGGAGACTTGAAATATCAAACACGGCCCTGCTCACAGGTGAGGGATAAAAGTTAATTAAGTCAAGAGGTCAAAGGTCTTCCAGGGGAAGGTCCCGCCATGTCCAGCTCCTGGTGGCTGCTGCTAATAGTTTTTGATGTTTCCAAACATATAACTTCAGTCACTCTCTGCCTCACGTGACTGTCCTCTACCGACATGACCCTGTCCTAATATGTCACATGACTTCAGCCGTTACACTGAACACAGGCTGGACCTATTCCAACGTGACTTCATCGATGCTGTGTCCATGAAGTGCTGCTGTGGGTCTGTGTTGGTACCAGGCTGCTGGTGCTATCAGGAAGAGATGAGAGGGACCCTGAGGGAGGAGAGTCCCATTGTTATCAAGCTTGGAGGTCGCAGCCTGAGCCTCAAGTCAGGTTTGACCAGCCACCCTTAATAATCAAAAGAGCCAAGTTAATAATGGGAAGTAGAAAGCAGATTTATTGAAAAGCTATCTTGGGAAGAAAGACAAAGAGATCTAGAGATTACCTCATCTCAGTCTTGTTGTAGGGGTCTCGAAATGACCGTAAGGTTTGACTAGAGGGCTAAGGTTGTGCACATCTAAGCAGTCCCGGTGAAGGTGGTCCTGCCCAGCATGAGCGCATCATTGTCTAGGAATCAGTCTCCTCCTGCAGGGTGCTCTGACAAGTTGTTAGAACTATGTCAAGTACCCTTCAAGGAGGCAAGCCCTCACCCCCAACATATACTCTTTTCTTCTCCCAGAATAAAATTCCCATTTCTTTAGAGTTCACTGTCCCAGTAATCTGATAGTCAGATTAGGAGACATAAGTGTCTCTTTAGAGTATCTTCATTTTTGACGGGTCAGTTACACTCTGAGCTGAGCAGCTGGCTTCCACCACAGGCTTCCTCCATGATGCTTTACCTAAAAGCAATGGAGTCAAGCCAGATGACTGAAACCCCTAAAAGCATGTGCCCAGATAAATCATTCCGCCTTTAAGCTGACTCTTTTCAGGGTACTTTATCATGGTGACTCAAGGATGACTAACACAGGTCTCATTCTGAGGTACTGGTGCCTAGGACTTCAATGTATCATTTAGGGGTCACTGCTCAGTTTCTATACTTGGTGACCTTCTTACTTGGGGAGCCCCTCCCCCAAGAATGGCTCTTCATGAATCCCTTTCCTCTGTTCCTGTCTCCACATTGCCTCTGTGCATCCCACCTCCAGAGTGTAGCACCCTCGCTACCCCAGCTGCACAATGCCTGCACGCAGAAGCCTGACCTCCCTGCACCATGTCCAGAATCACCCACATCCTTTTTGTCCCTAAACAACTCCATTTTCCTAAGAGGGCTAATGGAACAAGAAAGCCTTTTCTCTTGAACATACAGATTAAATGTCTACAAGCACCCAGTAGGTAATGAATGAACATAGCTTCTGAGTGGGGCCATATGCCTCCCCTTGGTAGGAACAGATTGGCAATTGTAGCCAGTGGTCAACAGGTGGGTGTATCAGCCAGTGCCTTCAAAGATGAAGAAAACCTTCAAGAGAAATAGGAAATTCCTAGTGTCCAGTTAGGCAACCAATTTCCGTTTATTTTAAACAGAGATGGATAAGTGCATACATCTGCAGGCTGCCCATCCACAACATCTGCTTTCCTTACCTAATGTCTCAAGAACAGAAGGAATGTCTGTTTTCCGTGACTTTCTGTCAAATTTCCTCTAGGTTTTCCCATACGGGAACACTTTGCTTCCCCGACCTGAGCACAGACAAGCGGTCTGTTGAGGGTGACCTCTACTCTCTCATCCCTGGTTAGCTCATGGTAATCCTCAAGGAATTCACAGCTGAGTGCTAAATGACTGTGTCTGATGGGTTCTAGGTGAATCAGACCCAGATCATCTGCACCAGAGTAGATCGAAGGCATGCATATGTCAGTAGCCAAGAAGGAACCTGAGTGATGAGTGGATGAGTAATGGCAGAGGAGGCAGAGCTGGGAGAGATAAAAGCCCAGGGCTATAGCACTGCACAGGCATGCTGGGAGGGGCAGACTACCAAAGACCAATGAGAATAAACAGCTAAATAAGCGAAATATTGATCAGCGGTTCCCAAGCTGTGGGTCACAACCCCTTTGGGAGTTGAATGACCCTTTCACAGGGGTCACCTAGGACACTGGGAATACCAGATAGTAACATTATGATTCATAAAAGTAGCAAAATTAGTTATAAAGTAGCAATGAAAAGAATTTTATGGTTGGGGTCACCACAACATGAGAAATTGCGTTAAAGGGTCACAGCGTTAGGAAGGTTGAGAACCACTGCTATAAATAAACAGTGACCCCGAGATAAGGGGGAAAAGTTCAACAGGAAGTGGGAAATGAAAAGTGGGAAATAAAGGAAATCTGAATTTGGTTTGAAATAATTTCACAACAAAGGCAGCATTTGAATACAGATCCGATGAAGTAAGAGAGAGGCCCAAGAGAGAGTGTAGGAAGCACTCACTACATGACAAGGACAGAATCTCCAAAAGCCCTGCTGCAGAGTTATTCCTGCTGTACAGGACCAGCGAAAGCTCAGAGAAAACAAGGCAAAGCATCACACAGTCTCGTAGAGCATAAAAGACCTGTGGTTTCTGAGTGAGACCACAGCAGGATTTCAAGAGTGTGGCCAGCACACAGGAACAGAGGTATGCTGGCAGTGCTCCATGCACTGGCTGCTCGGTGAAAATGCTTTCCCAATGGCTTCAGTGTTCTCAGTGCAGTGAGGAGCCGAGCCATCAGTGACGGGTGAGGATGAGGTGGAAGAGAGCAGTGGAGAATGAAAAGAGTGGGCAGAGCTCAGTCAGGGTCCTGACTGAAGAGGCAACCTGATTCAGAGATTGTGAGCAGAACACGAGACCCACTGTCTTAGAGTTTCTAAGAGACACACTATGACCACAGCAATTCTTAAAATAAAAACTTTTAATTGTGGTGGCCGAGAGGTTCAGTCCATTATCATCATGGCGGGAAGCATGGCAGCATGAAAGCAGACAAGGTGCTGGAGAAGGAGCTGAGAGTTCTTACACCTTGACTCACAGGCAACAGGAAGTAGTCCTGAGAGGCTGGGCAGAGTTTGAGCAGATAAGAAATCTCAAAACCCACAGTGACCACACCTGCAGAGTTTGAGCAGATAAGAAATCTCAAAACCCACAGTGACCACACCTACTCCAACAAAGCCACGCCTCTCAATAGTACCACACCCTTTGGGGGCCATTTTTTTTTAAACCACCACACCCACCCACATGGCAAAGTGGTATCTGCATAAACTTCCAACCCCGGAACAGTTCAGACATGAGTGACAGGAGTTAATTAAGGGCCAGGTTTGGCCGAGGGTGTGACCAGGGAGATGAGGCAGAGGAGGGAGGGGCACAGTGCAGAGCTGGTCTCTGCCCTGGTTAAAACAAGACAAGATAAAGGCCCTGGGTGGGAGGCTGAGAAAGAGAAAGGTTCAGGGGTCTCCAACCCAGCAGGGTCAAAGACGGCAGCAATGGAGGAACAAAGGGACAGGCAGCATCCAAGATGGAGGAGGGAAGAGAAGAATGTCTAACAGAGCTAACAGAGGTACCAGGAAGAGGCTGTGCGAGTGAGAGATTAGGGCAGAGAGGGACACTCTCGATGGAGAACAAGGTTGAAGAAGGACCACCAACATGGAGAATGAAGATACTGAAGGACCCTGAGTTCTAGGGCTTGACCCAGGCATTCAGTTCAGGTATTCAGCAGAGCACCCCGCCATGAGAACAAGGAACTAAAAGTCTAAAAGTCTGTCCCAGGAAACAGAGTGACCCAGCCCAGATAGCCATAATCAACTCAGATAGGACATAATGGTCTGGTCAAACCTGTGATTAAAATACCAGAAGTTCCAAGCAGAATAGCGGTGACCAACACCAGGTTGTAAAAGCCCCCTAACCAGCTGGTCTTAAGGCAACTCCATGACTACTGTGAGCAACCTTATGATTATAGTGTGACCTTTAAAGTGACCAATCATGTGTTGCCCCTGTTGCTATGGTGATTTTATGGTCTTAGCCTTTAAAAGAGATATGTGATTGCCACTCCCTTGCTATTCCCTTGCTTCCCGAGGCAGGGAGGTAGCCCGTCTGCAGATGTAATAGACCTCATGTTATTTTACATCAACAGCCTGGAGTCTGGGTTCTTGGGGCCCCCTTCCCGAGGATAATACCCTAAGTCTGGGGTCTATCAATACCAAGCATGGGGACAAGACTCATCTGAAAAAGTGACAGAGGGTAAGGAGGACCACGGCAGCAAAGGGCATCCAGCCTCACCATGAATCAAATCCTAGAGTTAACAGTTCTCTCTCTCTCTCTCTCTCTCTCTCTCTCTCTCTCTCTCTCTCTCTCTCTCTCTCTCTCTCTGGGGCAGGTTTTTCTGTATAGCTGTTCAGCCTGTCCTGGCTGTATAGACCATGAACTCACAGAGATCCGCCTGTCTCTGCCTCCTGAGTGCTGGGATTAAAGGGTGTTAACAACTCTTTCTAAAGCTGTGGGCTGACTTTTGGTCCCGTTTCCTTGGCAACTTGACAGATGTTGTCTATGTCTCTTAACGTGGTTTATGCTAAAGCTTGTTCTCCATAGTTAAAGGGTTAAAAAGGAAGGTACAGGTAAACTACAAATAACAGGCGGAGCTACAAGGGCCACTTACAGACCAGAGAAGACCCCAAGAGTTCCATGCCTGTGAAATTCCAGGGGATCAAAGATTCATCCCAAGCATAGTAAATGTGTCTCCTCAGGATTCTGGTTGCCAGGACACAGCCCTGGGGCAAGACATCCTGGGGGAGGGGCTGGCTTGGGTGGGGGTGGTTACCCCTCAGTGGTAGCCAGCTTTTCATCTTAAGAAGAGCCAGGCCAGTCCAGCCATGTTCCTGGGAAGCAGGCAGTCAAGCTGGGTCCACAGTTAGTCAAGCTGTAGTCATTCTTTCTATAATATTTTCCACAATCACATCCCGTAAGGAATTGCCAGCAAAGCCCTTCCCACAGGTTAGAACAACAAGCTGTCAACTGAATCCTTCAGGAAGCTTGAGACTGAAGGGCCACTCAGACCACATTCCTGGGCATGATGTGACACCATTTTCTTGGGTTTCAGGGTCTCAGGAGGACACGTGGCCTCCGTTCATGTGTGAGTTCAGTGGTGACTGTTCCTTGCCAGTTATCAGGCGTTGAAGCCTCTCTTAGAATCATTTCTCTGGGGCACAGAGAGGCTGCTTTGGGAGGGTTGCTAAGCAGGGTGGAAATCAAACACATCTGTTTAAAACAGAAGCTGAGGCCAAGACAAAAGCCCACTAGCCAAGCAGTCAGCTGCTGAGATACATTCCTGTCCTCCCCACAGCCTCTCCCTCAGCAAAGGTCCAGGCCACAAAGAGCTCTGGAAAGAGAGAACCATCAAAAAGAATCAGCTAAGCAAGCAAATGGTCCCCTCCCCCACATACACACATCTGTGCAAATGTCTCTGTAATAGTTAGAACGGGCTCTGGATAGGGGGCCCCTCCCCCCACATTCTCTACCTTCCTCATTTCAACCCCACCCCAGCCCTTCGAAGACACATTAGGTTAGATGAGGTGACTAGGTCAAGAGATTTAACCAGCTCTATTCATGCTAGCTAGAGGGCAGGGTTAACCAGAACCTGGAAATCTGGGGAGGCGATGTGTACCTTAAAACAAACAAACAAGGGCTGGTCAAGTGATTGGCCAACAAGATATCTCAGCCCTGAGCTGCTGCTCCTCACACAGAGCAGCAGGGTCTAAGTGGTGGGGGGGAGGGATCTTCTGGAATAATGTGCTATGACTGGACCACCTACTCCTGGAGCAGGTCTTCAGTCAACTCTTCTTCACAGCACAGATCTTTCTTTTGAATCCCACCCAGTTGCTGACCCACTGGCTCCCCAGGCCTTGGCCTGACAAATGGAGGCTCTGTTCCTACCCATTCCTCCAGTTTGCCCATCATTTTTTCCTGAACAGACCAGCCAGACTGGTTCCTGGGTCCTTCCTCACCTCTTCCTTACTCAGGTAGGCCTTCCCTGAAGTCCCTTCCCACCTGTACATTCTCACTCACCCCCTGGGAAGCCTTGTGCTGTGATCCACACCAGCCTCCTTGTGTGGACAGTAGCAAGATGTGAGGAACCTGACTGGAAAGAGTCCCTGTCCCTAACCACACTTCAGTCCACAAGCTCCTCCGTGCCACCGTGGGCCACCTGGGGCGCTAACTAGGCACCGCCAGAGACACTGAGGGAAGATAATAAAGTGTTTGGAGGCCAAAGAAGGAAAGTGCTTGAGGAGCTGAGGTGAAGGAAAGCCTGGGAGGTAAACAGGGTGGAAGATTCCACAGGGTAGATGTCCCTGGGGCCCTGATGAAAGAGTTCAGAGGTGTGGCAAGGGCAGTACCCAGGCTGGGTGTACTTTAAGAGTGAAGTATATACCTTAGGCAATGCTCACACTCATGACATCCTCACAGGGAACCTGGGAAATGAGCTGGGGGTTGGGGTCAGGATGAACGTCTCAGCAGCCTGTAAAGGTGGGAATTAGGAAGGAAAGTTGAGGAGTCTGTGGGGGCAAGAGTTTAGGAGGTGGGGAGGGGTGGTCATTGGGCACGCAGCGCAGAGCTGGTGAAACGGGGGGTGGGGGGGTGGGGGAAGCTCTTTAACTGTGAAGCAGGAAGCATATTGATAGGTAAGAGAGTATTGAGGTCACATACAGTCAAGACATCACACAGCACTGAAGATCACAGCTGGTGTTTTCCTTCCCGGCCACAGTGGGCAATGTGAGTGTGCCCACAGAGATGTGGAGGTCTGCACTTGTCTGGCAGACAAGGGCGGTGTTTAAAGTCAGCACTCATAGATGTGTGCAGGAATCCAGGCAAGACAGGGAGGGAAGAGATGGTGGCAGGGTAAAGGCTGCTGAGCGGAACTAGGCGTTGGTGGGGTGAATGACTGAGGTGAAGATAGAAAAAGTAGAAAATGGGGGGCCTGAAACAGCTTTCCGGGTGGGGGTGTTTCTCCCTAGATTGAACTAGGTCTCTGGGTGAAATGATCATGGATGCAAGGTCAACAGAAGAGGTAGAACACACTCTAAAAATGACTTCACCTAGGATGGGGACCAAATGGGAGACAATCAAGGAATGGTGTGTGTGATCACGAGAAGGGTCTTCCACAGACTGTCAGATCCCAGAGAGCTGATGCAGAGCACTGAGTGACAAGAACACCTACCTGCCTCCAGCCCACTTGACGAAGCAGAGGAGCCTCACAAGAAGGCTGTCCAGAGGAGCACACACAGTTTGAAGGGTGGGCCAGCTGTGTGCGGTTTGCTGAAGAGGGGGTGGAGCTCCAGAAGACTAATGGACAAGCCAAAAATCACCCCAAGTCTGTCTTCTATAATTCTAGCCCCAAATCCAGAAAATGGCACAATTCTTTTCTTGGGTTTCTCTGATTATGATGATAAAGCTACTGGGAAGAAGGATTATGATCAGATATGCATGTTCATCTGTGTTGAATATGCTTTGAAGATCACCTATGAGCCACATCCAGGTCTCAGAGACATACTCACTCAATGACCAGGAGAGATAAAGACAGAGACACATGTACAGTATCCACATGCCCACCTATGCCGGGTTTGGGGGACATGTGTGGCTCTTAGACCCCTTTCTCCAACATAGCTGCTGAACTGAACCAGCTTGTCTACTCACAGAGGCTCTAACCGACATCAGAATGCTCCTGCTATGCCCCCAAAAGGACAAGAAAAGTCTTGGACAACCCTAGTTACCACCACCTACCTCTTCAAGTTCCAAACTGCTTCCTCTAACTTGCCAAAGACTCCCTGTGACCAGAGTTAGCATTTTCCTCGAACAGAATGGCCTCTGGGCTGTGTCGGTACCTGGCCAGAGATTGCTGAACTATGTCTGAGCAGACTTCCTGAACCATATCCCCCATGGACACTGCACACCCTGACACCCTGTGTGTTTTATGAACAAAGATAACCAGGATATGAAAAACAATAGACTGAGAGGTACATCACTGCATGGCCTTGTTTAGTGCCATCTGCCAGTGTAATCCCTTAATTCTGGGGGTGCTCATCTCTGGGGTGAGTGGACTATCTTGTCTCTGATGCCTGTCACAGATTCCTACCCAAGGGCTTGCTTTGTCCTTCCCAATCACGGCTTTTTCAGAAGGAAAGCCACACCACCCCTGCACACTATACACTTCTTGTGGCCTCTTGACACTACCAGACCTGCCCTAGAACACAGCACGTGTCCCAAGCACCTGAGGCCTGCCCTGATCTTTCCAGTGCTTGCATCTCAAAGTTGTGACAAGAACCTGAAGTGGCAAGTCCAGCCGGGGCTTGTCTAGAAGCCTGCAGGACCCACCCAGGGAGCCAATGTCCTGAGGAAGGAAGGAATCAGGCCCTCCCTGGGGAGGGAACCAGGTGTGAAGGCCCAGCTGCAGGCCCAGGTGGGTTGGGTGACTGGCAAAGAGCATGTGGGCAGCCACCCTCCATGTGACTCAGAGGAGAGCCAGATCAATGAGGTCAGAGAGGGGAGACTTGGCCTTCACCCCTGCAGCTCAGATCACACTCAGATGGCCATGCCAGGCACAGCTTGCTGTGCCAGGACCATTGTTATGGCCATTTGGACCTCTCCTTTTGAGACTCAGTTATTTCCCTGACAGTTCTCTACTGTCCATCTGTGATCTATGGGCAATCATTGCATGATTGCTCTTTGGCCCTTTCTGAGTTGCTAAGGGCTGCAGATTCTTTCTGGGTATTGCTTATTTCCTAAAACTTGTGGCATATTGTCACCCAGGATAGTGTGAAATTTTTTGTGTAGTCAAATCTATCAGTATGACCCAGGGAAGAGAGACAAGACATTCTTCTTCCTCCCCAGCATGTATGTAAGGGATTTCACAGAGATGCATACTCATTTCTATCTGTATATTTCAAGAAAGTATTTCTCAGATCTTTCTGGCTTTCTCTTATGGCCTCTGAATTTTTACTTTTTAATAGTCTCTCCATACCATCAAACTGGAAAAACATCTCTTATATTTTCCTCTAGTGCTTTGAAAGCTGGGTTTCTTAAAGTATTTAATAAGCTCTTACCTATTTTTGTAATTTATTTATTGTCTAATTTAACATAAGGGTGTAACTAAGTGTCTGTATAGCTAGACTGGCCAAAGGCTCAGCAAAATCTTTTCCTCCTCCACTATAATCTGTGGCCATCTGTCTGACCCTGAGCCCTGGAACTGTGGTTTGCATACAGTCTGTTCACTAAAAGCCTGTGTGTTGGAAGCCTGGTTCCAGTGAGGCAGTGCAAGAGTGGTAGAAATTGTTAAGAGGTGGGGCCTGGCAGGAAGTGACTGGCTGTGACTTCATGAAGGGATTAATGCTGGTCTGAAGGTGTGCGCTGAGTTCCTCAAAAATAACCAAGTGAACTGGTATGAAAGAGAAACCCTGATTTATCTCCCAGGTTTCCTGTTTCCTCCTCCCTCCTCTACGCATTGATCTATCGATCTCTCTCTCTCTCTCTCTCTCTCTCTCTCTCTCTCTCTCTCTCTCTCTCTCACACACACACACACACACACACACAGAGTCATATGATCCTGTCTACCCTATTGTCCTTATAATAGGCCCAGAACTCCAGAATTGTGAGTTATAAACACTTTTTCCTTTATAAAAATGCTACCACCCAGATATTTTGTTATAGCAACAGAAAATGACCCAAGACCCTTGGCAACCTCATAAAAGTAGAAGAATGTCAATTGTTATAATTCAAAACTGCATCTGGTAAAAAAAAAAAAATAACATTGACTGGCATATAGACACTAGACAAGAAGACTCAGCAAGTGAATTACCACCTCAGGACATGGTATCATACTTGAGACTTCCTTAGATGTGTGGGCTTTTAATAACGGGTTATGCCCCTTTCATGAATCCTGGAGTTCAAGCACACAGGGTTTCTATATGGGAGCTTCACTCCTATGGAACTTGGGTCTCAAGGATGGGGAAAAGCTAGTTACCAGACCACTGGCTGTGGAACAGTCCCAGCATGATCTCTCCTGAGTGAGGAGCAGAAGCCCCGTGCAGGCACACCCTGGTTTCAGGCCTACTCTTTTCAAGCCTATATGTCAAGCAAAGCCTGATGTGAACCTTCAGCAAGATCTCCATCAGATGTCACAGTAGTGACATCTTCATTTACCATCACCTCCCCCGCCCCCAGCTGTATGTGCCTGTGGGTCACAAGCATATGAGTATGTAAGTTTGCATGCACCTGTACATGTATGTGTATGGAAGCCAAGGTTCAATGCTGGGTTCAATCTTTTACAATTGTTTTTCAGCTTATTTTGGAGGTAGGGTCTCTGCATGAAGCTAGAGCTAACTCATTCTGCTAACTGCCTGGCCACTGAATGTTTGGGGATCCGTGTTTCTTCTTCCTAGAGCTAGGACTATAGGAGAATGGTGGGCCTGATTTTTTTTTCCTCACATGGGTGCTGGGGCTCTGACCTCAGGTCATTTGACAGAATACTTAAGGTCCCTCCCCAACCCGAATGAGTACGTTTCTCATAAACAAAAGCAACCCATTCGTACAGATCTGTTCATAGCATTACAGTGGTTTGAATGAGTGCTGACCCCAAAGGCTCAGGTATCTGAAATTTGTCCCCAAGTAGTGGCACTATTTGGGGATATTAAGAAATCTCTAAGAGGTGGAGCCCTTCTCGAGGATGTATGTACACTGCTGGGGTGGGCTTTGAGGGTTTACAGTCTCACCCATTTCCAGTTTGCTCTCTCCTGTTTGCGAATGGAAATTCGATCAACTTCCTGTTCAAATGACCCGCTGCCATGCTTCCTCGTCATTACAGACTCTCCTTCTGATGCCATAAAACCCAAACAGAATCTATAAATTACCTTGGTCATAGTTTTTACCATAACAACAAAAGTTAACTAATCTAGGCCTCTATCGCACTGCCCTGTGCAGAAAGCCCGGGTCATTGATGGGATTTATAAATGATTTTTGTCTGGTAGGTAGACTTGGCAATCACCAGTCATTTTCAAACCTTCCGGCCTAGTTCGTTCCTACACCAGCCAACAGTGTAGAAGAAGCCTCTCCCACACCAAGATGGTACCGAGTAAGACACGTGATGACCCAGGCCTGTTTCCATGTACCTCGTTTCAATGTTAGATATCTTTTCCTTGTAGTGTACCGTGACTCAGGGTAGGGCCTAAAAACAATGGAGACTTACTCTCTCCACAGATCTGGAGGCTGATGTGGAAAGGGCCATTTTCCCCTCACTAGTGCAGGTCAAGTGTGTTCTGGCTTACAACGGTTCACAGGCAGTGAGCCCAGGAAAGGCGTCGGATGAGGAAGGACACGTGGGAAGGGTGAGGATACAGGGTCCTGCAAGCCACTGCATGGGAACAAAGGGAATGGACGGTGAGGGGCAATGAGGAGAGGGCAGCCGCTGGTAGAACCCTTAAGTTGCTCCTAGACCAGGAGAGAGAAAGGATGATTAGGGGCTGGACTCTTACCGTGACCGGAACAAGGGGAGACACTGTATAATTAGCAGTGTATTTTAATGTTCCAGTGGTGGGAACTGTGGGTAGGCTGGCTGGGGCTGAGGAAAAGAGCACCCAGGATGTTTATCAGGTGTCTGTCACAAGAGACTGCATGGAAAGGGAAGACTGAGGAACAGGAAAGCGTGTGTGGGAGGAGCCCCAACTGTAATAAAACTCCTGTTTGAACTCCGTTGAATTCTGCTCATGGTGTCCGACAAAGAACATGGTGTACTTCTCATGGATTGCAGCTTCAGTACAGCTGCTTCTCAGAAACTTCAGGGAGAGGAGCCCTCTCTCCTAGATCCTCTAATTGACCAATGAGGACCAGAGTTTTATCTGTTGACACTGAAAAGTGACCAATGTATGAGCTCACCTGGTCTAATGAACCATAACCCAGCTTATCTCATAGCTCTGAGGGTTATCAATGATCCTGGTTTTCTTTCAAGGTATTGATAAAATCTTTGAGCTAAAAGCAACTTTAAGTTTATTCTGTTCCAAGTTATAGCCACAGTATCAGGGAAGTCAAGACAGTCAATACCTGAAGCAGCTATTCACATCACAGTCACAGGAAAGAGCAGAGAGGAACTCTCCTCACAGTCCAGCAGCCCCTAGTCTAAGGAATGGTGCCACCCACAGTGGGTGAGCCTTCCCACTTCAATTAATGGAGTCAAGACACCCTTCAGACATATACACAGGCCAATCTGAGCTAAACAATCTCTCATTGGACCTGCCTCTTCAGGAAGTCCTAGTCAATGACAAAATTAACTATCACACCCACATTTTCCACTCTGATTTGACCTCTGACACACTCCTGGGTCTGTCCATCTGTCTCCTGGAGGTTGCCAAGCAACTCAGACATCATTATCCTTTCACTTACAAGGTACCTAAGGACCAGATCTTAGAGTTTCTGAGAGTCCAAGATGGACATCAGCACCTTAAACCCCTCACAATGTTCATGAGAGAGAAGACAGCCAGAGAAGTAAGGAGCACTCTGGATACCAGGGAAGTGTAACTACCCCAAGTTCACACCTTCTTGGGCAAACGCCCTCAAGTCTTTCTTCTGAGCTCCTTGAAGGCATGATCCAGTCAGCTCGTGGCAGCCTGATTTTCCCATAAGCAAAGTGAGCCGGAAACGTGGAGGGGAGGTTGCCACAAGGGTCAGATGCTCACTCAGAAATTCAGAGTGTCGGGACCATCTGTGCTCAGACTAGACCATAATTATTCTTTTTACCTTTAGTTTTATGCAATTTGATTCTATCTTAGTGATAAACTGTGAACACGCTTCCACTAAGGCCTTAAAATCTCATCAGAGGGCTGGGGTGGAGCTCAGGCTGGAACACTGGTCTAGAGGAAAAGCAGTGGCGGGGGAGGGAGGACAGGCTCATCAAAGAGAAGCTTATCTCAGTTAGCTCAGCAAATGTGATTTAGGAAAGAGTGTCCTGAAGAGATCCAAGCACAGACTTTGTCAAGGGGAAGGGTCCCCTGTCCCGGAGCCCTGAGAGCCTTGCAGAGACCCCGACTTCCCTGTGACTTCTCACTGAAGCTTCCTGGGCTCTCTATTCAAAATGAGAACTCATCCCAGGGCAGTCCAAAAGCAGCAAAACTAAAGTAGAAAAGAGGGAGCTTCACACTCCGAGTCCTCACCCAGAAGGCCATTTCTCTGGTGTGTTGGAGAAAGAGGCCCTGGAAATCGAACTGTGTCCATGCTAACGTGGGCTTCCTTCCGGAGCCCTACTGATGGCACCCCATGCATATGTGACTGTGACACTGCTTCTTCCTTTCTTGGGGACCCAGTAGAAAGTGAGAAAGATACCAGGCCCATGGCAGACCTTATTCTAAGGCCTCATTAGTTATTTCCAGCTCTGGATCTCCAATATTCTTTCTTTAATCACACCATCAAAACATACCTCTACGTACGCACACATACCACACACATACACCCCCTACACCACATCCCCTATACACACCACACACATAGAGATACACACCACACCTCCTATACCCCACAATGCCCCCACACCACATCCCCTACACACACCACACAGAGACACACACCATACTTCCTATACCCCACAATGCCTCCACACCACATCCCCTACACACACCACACACATAGAGACACACACCACACCCACACACACACCACCTATACCCCACAATGTCCCCACACCACATCCCCTACATACACCACACACATAGAGACACACACCACACCCCCACACACCACCCCCTGCAGAGACACATAGGGTTGAGAACGACTGACAGCTTGACTGCTCTATCCTGCAGCTCATGTCCCACCACCACATGTGACAGCACCTTCATCAGTCATCTGGGCCTGCAGGGTGCAGCTGGGCTCCACTGGATCCCTCAGCAGATTCCAGAGAACAACAGTCTCCTCTTAAAAATAACGTTCTCAACACATGGAATTTATCAGCCACTGATAAGACCCCTGGTGAAGCTGAGTTCATAATGTACATGTTAAAACATACATACTGCGGAACCTTACATGCCCAGACACACAGACTGTCCCCTCTCCAGGCAAGGACAATCAGTTACATTGTTACATTTCCATCTGGCTTAGTTGTCTCAGTTACTTTCCTGTTACCATGACAAAACACCATGACCAAGGCAATAAATATTTTTTTTTTTTAAAAAAAAGCATTAATTTAGGGCTCAGGGTTGCAAAGGGTTAGGAGTCTGACTATCACAGCAGGAAGCATGGTGGCATACAGACATGGGGCTGAGAGCTTACAGCTGATGCACAAACATGAAAGGGGTGTGGTCTAACTGGAATGGAAAGACTTCTGAACACTCAAAGCTACACCCCAATGATGCACCTCCTCCAATAGGCCACACCTCCTAATCCTTTCCAAACAGTTTCACTAACTGGGGACCAAACATTCAAATATATGAGACTATAGAGGCCATTCTCTTTCAAACCTCCACATCAGTTTTGCTTATTACTACCCCACCAATGTCATTCCCCCACCAAAGTCAGTTTGTTTGTAATGCTATGCCATAATGAAAATGTAGTTTTAAGAACAGATAATAGTGTCTGTGTACATGTGAAACCTAGAGGTTGCCATCTGGGTCTTCTATTCCTCTTCACCTGTAGTGTTTCCCAACATGCTCAAGGCCCTGAGCTCAATCAATATCTAGCTCTGGAAAAAGAAAATCTCATTTTAGGTTAGAGCCTGGGCTATGGAATGAACATCAGACAGGGCTGGGTACACACTTGCTACTAAAAAAAATTAAATTGTAAAATTTAAAATTATAAAATCTAGTGGCTACTAGAGCATCCACAAAATGAACACGGTTCATCACAGAGCAAGGCAAACTCTGAGTGGCTGGAACTATAGTTCATCTGGTAGAATGTGGAATGGCAGTCCCCAGCACCACAGAACCCGGGCATGGTGCTTGACTTCCCAGAAATTCAAGATCATCGTCAGAAATTTCAAGGCCAGCCTGGGACATATAAGACAACAAGATCCAAGGTGTTCCGACAGGAGTTTTAGACTGCTTGCTGTATGACTCAGAGCAGCCTTGACCTCTCAGCCCTTCTGTGCACAGGTGCGTGCGGCCATCCAGCCCTGCTGTGGCTTTACAGTTTTTGTTAGTTGCTGGATCAAGGACATAATCTCAGGTATTTTCATGAATTCAGAAGCAACACAAAGTTAAAATAAAAATCACATCTGTGTTGGTACATTCAGTTTAGATCTCAAAGTCTGATTAGTTTCCTTGACAAATCACTTCTCTGAAGATTCAAATTCAGTACTTAGGCTTCTTAGTGTGTAAATCTTTTATTAAAAGGTGGGGTTGGAGAGAGAGATGGCCCAGAGGCTCTGACACCTTCTTTTGATCTTCGGGGGGTGGAGGCAGGGCATCTGCACACAAGTATCTCACACAGTCGTACACACATACACAAAAAATAATCTCCAAAAAACAAAAGACAATAGAATCTTAGCATATGAGAGACAGTGTGGGTTGTAATCATATGCTTCAGATTATAATTCTGAACAACACACAGAAGAACTAATTAACTTCCCCAAGGGAAAGAACACACAAAGAAGGAAAGTTCTATCTCCTCTTCCAAGCTAGTTACTGGGATAAAAAAGCTTCACTACTTAAGTGTGGTCTGTAGACCTACAGAACCTGAGTGATTTCTTAACACCGCCCCGGCCCCGCCCCAGGCCTGCCCCAGGCCCGCCCCGGCCCCGCCCCCCAGGCAGACAGCATTTCAAGATCCCAGTAGCTGTGGATACAGAATCAGAGTTTTGCAACACTGCTGTACCAGTCTTGCTGGTTTGTGTCTAGCACAGCAGGGGCCCAAAGCCAACCCCAAAGGCTAAGTTGTTTCCCTTCCCTGGCCCCTGTGGTCACAAGAGTCATCACTTTCCCTAACAAATGTGCACCAAGTTCCGGATGCAGGAAGCCAGGTAAGCATTCTCTCACTCTGAAGGACCCACGGCTCTGAGATTTGTGTTTAGCTAGCTGGGGATCTGCTTCCTCTCAGGAAGAGAAGCTATCTGATACCCTATAGCAAACCAGAAGGCTGCAACCAGGTGCCCATGCCATGGCCTTATCCTGTCCGAGGATGCCTCACAGAGGTCAGTTTTATCATGTGGAGTAGCCATCACCTTCTCTGCTAGTCTCTGTTTTCTGAAGGGATAGAAGGTCGGTCACTGGTAGTTTATTTTTTCTGGGTAAAGAATTCCAACAATCTGAATCTCCACAGTCACTCTGCACTCTGCCACCACACAAAGGTGGTTGCCAGGTTCACCATCCACCTGGATCCTCATGTTAATCTTGACAGGACTGCAGTCCAGCCATGTCTCCTAGGCCTAAGCATCTGCTACAAATGATGTGCATCCCTACCAACAAAGCCCATAGTAGTCCCGAAGTCACGAGGACATGTGACTCTGGGCTTCCCCAAGACCTCCCAGGAAAGGGCCCAGTTCTCAGGACATATGTTGCTTCACTTAAAGTAGATATCATCTGAAGACAGAACAGGAGCTTGTCTGAATGCTGAGCATGGGGTCCAGGAGAACAGGAGAGATGACCATCAGCCTCTGGGGTTTAGAGGCACAACAGAATGTACACAGAGGCAGGCAACTCCCCAACATAGCATACCTCACCAGGGTGTCCCATTTTCCTCAAAAAGCTGCTTGCAAATTAAACCCAGACCTCCAAATTCATACTTCAGGACATACTTCCATACCTTGGGTCATGCAGGCTGCCAGAACAAGTTACCACTTGTCTTCTGAGGCTAATGTTCTCCCAGTGACCCCTGCTCTGAAGCATTTGTTAAACCAGGAAACGTCAGGAGCAAGTAGCACCTTGCCAGCCCCGTATGTCATAAGTACAGACAAATGTCACCTGCCAGGTGCACCTGGCCTTCCGACACAAACCCTCTGTGAAGATGCTAGTGCCTGCCAAGCACCACCTTTATGCAAAGCACAGCTCTGAACACCTGCCTGGTAGAGCATCGTCCTCCCAGAACAGGCTAAGCAGAGAGAGGAAGAAGCAGGCAAGTCTGCCCCCATAGTGCCCACCTCACTTAGAAACTTCTTATTCAAACCCAGAGTTTGGAATGGCCCAGCCCTATATCTTATCTGAATCAGTCCTCACATTCCAAGGAGTTCCTTTGGGGAGCTGGGTGACAGCATTTCCTCTTCTTGGATGTCTTATTGTTCGATTGCTGTGATAGAATGCTGTGGCCAAAGCATCTTTTAAAAGAAAGCATTTAGTTGGGGGCTTGCTTACATTTCAGAGGTGAGTTCATGTGGGGGGAGGGGTATAATATAGGCTTTTTTGAAATCTCCAAGCTCATCCCAGTGACACATCTCCTCCAACAAGGCCATACCTCCTAATCCTTCCTAAACAGTTCTACCAACTGGGGACTAAGCATTCAAATATATGAGCTTATACGGGTCAGATAGGAGAGGGCAGATTATTAAATCTACTCTAAAAAGAAGATATAAAAATGATAGAATAAAAGCATAGATTAGGGGCTGGAGAGATGGCTCAGCGGTTAAGAGCACCGTCTGCTCTTCCAGAGGACCTGGGTTCGATTCACAGCACCCACATGGCAGCTAACAACTGTCTGTAGTTCCAGTCGCAGGCAAACACCAAGGCAAATAAATAAAGTTTTTTTAAAAAAAAGCATAGATTATTAAATCTACTTTTAAAAAGCAACTACTAGTTTTAAGTACTTTGCATTGGATTGGATTTTTCTATATTGTATGTAAATTGTATATATTGAAACAAATTTAAGATTAATTTTATTAGAATATACTGTACATACATGTCTACTTTTGTTCATTGTAATGTAGTACATATACATCTCATTTAACAATATAATTCAATTTTCTAGTCCTTGAAAGTTATTACCAACTAACTAAATATAAGGAAATGTAAGTTAGTAGTCCTTACAATCAAACTTGTAGTCATGTTAATATGCTTTCAAACTCAAAAAGAAATATTTTAGATAGACAGTTTATCTCCCAACACTTCAGAGATCAATAGAATATAGAACTTAAAATGCTTTTAATAACACAGGGGTTTTTTATGACAATGAGACATATCTTTTCCTGGCAGCAACATCAATCTACTTCAGGGAAGATGATGTGCATTGAAGCAACTTTATATAGAGTTTACTTTCTTTGTGGCAAAAGTTAGCCACTGGGCAGGAAAGTGCTTTTGCCTTGACTGCTGACAGTATGATGTCCCAAATGGACACGCAGGACACACAGTAAAGGACTGCTGAGCTTTGCCAAGACAAAGGTTGGACAGCCCTTCAGAAAAATCCTGCTTCACAGATAAATCTGTCATATATGCTAGATCTGCAGGCCACAGATGGATGCTTCAACATTGGTTGTAGAGGAACCTTGGGTGACTGTCCAGGCAACCAACTGATTCTGTCTTTTCTCACTTTTTTTTTTTTTTTTTTTTGGAAGTTGTTTGCATTTTCTGCTTACTCAAGTCTCTGAGGGAGTTGAAGACTAGATAGTTTTTCTAGTTACAGATTCAGAAAAGAAACTCACTAAGAGGCATAAAGTATATAAGTTTAAAAACAAAAAGATAGTTTTTGGTCGGTAATACAAGTTAGTATAGAAAGTGAATTAGGCACAACATTTTGGACTCACCAAAATAGGATAAATAATGGAGTATTTTTTCTGAATTTGTCATTGTTAATGAACTAGATATTATTGCATAATTATTGCCTGTATATATTGTATATAGTTATTGTACTTACTGTATATAGTTTTTCTTATGTTAGTGATAACTTTATTTTAGACAAAAGGGGGAAATTTAGTGTATCCTCTAAGAAATAAAGCTTGCCTGAAGATCAGCCAGAGTTAGCCATAGAGGTCCGTCAGTGGTGGCACACACCTTTAATCTTAGCACTGAGAAGGCAGAAATCTGTCTGGATCTCAGCCTGGACTACAAGAGATTAATCCAGTCCATAAGAGAAACAAAGCCAGGCAATGGTGGCACACATCCTTAATTTCAGCAGTTGGGATCCCATGCCTCTGATACCAGTACTTCAGAAGCACACTTGCCTTTAATCCCAGCAGTAGGAAGGTTGGGACAGGAAGTGAAGTGGGAAGGCAGGAGGAGACCGGAGCTCGGCCTTTCCCTCTTCTTTCCTTTCAGCTGAGGACTCAGAGGCACTCAGTCTGAGGGTTCACGGAGACAGGATCTTCCCCTTTCAGCCTGAGGATTCAGCAGTGGTGAGAAGTTTCTCTAGTGCCTTGTTCTTCTGCTTCTCTGATCTTTTAGCATTTACCCCAATATCTGGCTCTGGGGTTTTTTTTTTATTATTATTATAAGACCAATTAGGATTTGTGTAACAGGGGCTCATTTTCATTCAAACCCCCACAATGTGGAAACTGTGTTTTTTGCTTAACACCCGGATACTGCATCAGGCTGTCCACAGGTTAGCCACAGGAAAGAACACCAGGGCTGATCAGCTATGTTGCCAGAGAAAGAAGGCTTGAAGCAGGAATACACATTCCTGTAAATATTAGGTTTGCCTTTAGTAATGTCCCAGCTCTGCTCAAAAAGTGGGTGACTTGTTTCCAAACAGGAGCCTCTTCTGAAAAATGTGTCAGATGAAATCAGCTTTAATCAGATGGACTGTGTGGTAGATACACTCACCAGGAAGTTTACAGGACAAAGTAAGTCTTTCTTTAAATATATATTTATTTTTATAGCATACATGGCATTTTACTGGACATGTTCTACTCTGAGGTAGGTCTTATACAAATCATAGGCCTGCTACTAACCAGAAGTGAAATCTCAGGCAGGTTCTCATGCCTCTCCATGACTGTGTTTCTCCAAATATAAAACAGAGCTCACCAGTATCTGCTTCATTCTGAGGATTAAATAAGTTGATATATGTAGCCACTCAGAACGGCATCCGGCTGGCATCATCAAATGCTAGCCAGCTGTTATTGAGTTTGAACTGAAGTTTATTTAACTGGTAAGAACTTCCAACTCTACGTGCAATAAACCTCCCTGAAGCAAAACAGACTCGCAATCTGTGGATATTTCTTGACCTGACTGCTGCAGGCAGAGTCCTGGGTCAAGACCAGGAATACTTTAGAAGATTTTCATTCATTATCTAAATCTTTCTAAAGAAAAAGTACCAGTGAGGTAAAGCCCTTCCGGTAGGGCCTTTAAAATGGAAAGCACTCTTAGCTGGTCTGTGGTGGACTAAGCCTAGAGTCAGCAGCCTGCCTACAGATAGCCTTGTGTCCTACAGAGAGGCGAGGAGTTTTTAGACACCTACCTGGCCTGATTTGATTTTCGTCTCTTAGTGGGTTGGCCATACCACACAGCCCACTCATAAATGGCCCAACCTGCTTCTCAAATCTGGCTTGGATCAGTTTATCCAGGGCTTGAGAGATAATTCGGGGCTGGGAGGGGGGTTGGTCGCTGTCCTCATTTGTCAGGGCTGCAGAAACTGAGCAGCCCAAGAATCACAGAGGGGAAACTCAACACCCTAGATATGCTCCAGAAGTAGGTCATGGCCCATAGACTGGCACGGGTCTGTAAAGCAGGCCAGCCTGGCAATCTGCAGAGCCCAGAGCAGAGGACCATGTACCACAGCACCTCCTATGTTGAACTGTTTTCTAATCAGTCTAGAGAACGTAAGTAAGGCACATTTGCCCCCGCTTTGAGAAGCATATCCCCATGACTAACCAGAAGGCCAAGTCTAAAATGTGGCCAACAGGCAGAGCTGCCTCAGAGCTACCTTCCATTCTCTCCCATTAGACTTCTGCTCTGCCAGGGGGCTCAAGTACATGATCCCATCCCCAGGGGCCTATGATGGGCACCTCCATCGTCAGGAACCCTGGGGTGTCCATCTCTGGAGCAGGTAACAGCATCGCAGGGTGCTGGGGAGCAGGCACATCCAGAAAGGTAAGCACAGAGGCTGGCACTGGCCCCCTAGGGTTAGTTCTAATAAAGGGGCTGCCTCGTGAGCCCACCAGTGCATCTTAGGGAAAACAAGAGTTCTTCAGTTAAGAATCACTAACTTCCAAATGTCGAGAAGCCGCTCACACCATTTCTGCTATGGAAATCTGTCAAGTCAGTTGTGGACTTACACAAACTGTAGGTAACTACAGTTAGTGACAGTGTGTGGAGCATCTCAGAATGGATGAGAGAGTAAATTTAAGTTTCTCTTCATAAGAAAGTAGTATTTGAAGGGAGTATGTTAAATGGCTTCATTAATCACCCCGTATTGTATAATATATTATGTGCATCATAACATCACTTTGTTCCCATAAAAAGTCTAATTTTTAAAATTATGGCAAAATAAAACAAAATGAATGCAAATAAAGAGAAAGCCAATGAGAAAAAATTAAAATCTTACTTGGCATGGAACAAATTAAATTTCAGGGCCTTTCTATTCACAGCAATGGGTAGAAAATATTAACATATTGATAACCACCAATACTACATACAAGCCTATGAAGACTGATTTCTTTCCTTCTATTTCTCTGTATGCTTGAACATTTTCATGAATAAAAGATAAAAACAAAATTTTGAGCCCGGCTGTCACAATGGGAGCATATTCAGAACTGAAATAATGATTTTTGCAATAGGAAGAGAAACATGCTTACCTAGTTCCCATCTTCATAAATATGATACAGAGAACATCTGCACAGAGGAAAGGATCCACATCCAGTGATGCAGGACCTGTCAGCTGCTGTGACCCTGGCACAGTGCTAAAACCAAGTCAGGACCTTGCCATTTCCACCTCTATTCTGGAGAATCTATACAATGGGCACATAGTGATTCTCTGTGATGGTCTTAAGCAGGTCAAACTTTAACCCATTGATCATGTAAATTTGGACTACAGAGCCTGAGAAATTGAACTGGGCTCATGGTCACCTCACTAATTCAAACCAAACATGGCTGTGGTATCTATACAAACACAGCAGCTGGGTTAGCCAGAAAGTCAGCTCTTCATTTTATGCACAACCTTCCCCAGGAAACCCAAGAAAATGTAGGCGTACTCACTAACTGTTTAAGTCTCTCAAGCCCCCTTCCTCACATCCCCCAGATTGTCATCCATCAATAGCTAGATGGACCCACCCATCAAGGCTAGAGGAGGATTAGGTGGAGATTCAGTCAGCAAACTCAGGTGTAAACATAGGAGTACTTCCTGGACACCCTTCCTGGGTTTAGAGAACCCTGAGCTTTAAAAGCAGCTGAAATCCAATGAGGATCAACACATTTTATGTGTCTACACAGAGACAAAAAGACAGCAGATACTGTGTTCTCAGCACTCGCGGACAGAACATCTGTATGCTATGAAGAAGGCTCCATACACTAACTTGGGTTACCCCAAAGATTCCAAAAGCCTTCCAAACTGGTGCATGTATCTGTGCTTCTGCCTCTGGAAGATCTATTATCACTGATCCACATAGAAGATTCTTAACTGAATTCTTTAAAAACAGGACTTTGGCAACATTTCTTCAACAAGCCTCCCACAAGCAGACAAGATGGTCTTGTATGAAGACTATCAGCAAATTTGGCCTTGGAAGAGGAGGCTAGTTCAGAACAGGTGAGGGCAGGTTACAGAATCCTTCCCTCAGTGTTCACACAGCATTACTATTTCCTAAACTCAATATCCGATTCAACATCCCATCTTTCCAAGTTGCCTAAAAGCGTTATGATAGTGCATAGCCATTTCTCAAGATGGCACCTCTACTAGGAAATGTACAAGGAAGGTGTGGGTAGGGATGCTCTCACAGCTCTTTGATCACTCAGGGAAGCTGACTATCATGCCCAGTAAATGTTTGGACAGAGCTTAGAATAGAGGCCAGGAAAGACCATTCCCCACAGGGCAGGAATCTGCACTCCACAAGGCTCCCAGTCCCTAGACTCATTGGAACACCCAGCATAGGAAACCAGAGGTGAAGAGACACACCCCTTGCCCATAAGGAAGGAGTCAGGGTTAGGCTGCCATAAACGTACTGTCTTCACATTGTGTCTCTGCCTCCCTCCCTGACTGCTACCAGCACTCAGGAGTGTGCATCTTCCTCCCCTCCTTGCTGGCTTCCTTGCTTGCTTTCTTATAGGTTTATTTACTTGAGGACCAGAGAGTTGGCTCAGCAGTTAAACACAGAGGCTGCTCTCTCAGAAAACTCAGGCTTCATTCCCAACATCCACATGATGCATCAGAGCCATGTGTAACTCCAGTTTCAGGGAATCTAATTCACTCTTCTGGCCTCTTCATGTGGCACATGGGATACATGCAGGTGAAATACCCATAAACATAAAATAAAAAATTTGAAAAACACATAAAAAAGGCTAGTACACACCTTTAATCCCAGCTCTTGAGATATAGAGGCAGGTGAGTTCCAGGTCAGCCCAGGCTATGAGACACTGACTCAAAAAAAAATATATATATATATATATATATATATAATTTTAGGTGTATGGGTGTTCTGCCTGAATATGTCTGTATATCATTGCCTGGTGACCTCAGAGGCCAGAAGACAGCATCAGGAATTGGAATTACAGACAGTTGTAAACTGTCATGTAGGTGTCCTGGGAACCCAAGCCCTGGTCTCTAGAAGAGCAGCCATCACTCTTAAAGTACTACACCACCTCCCCAGTCCTATCCCTTGGGGGAAAAGAAAGGTCAAGAAATAGACTACCTGGCCCTAGGAACAGGTGGAGATTTCAAGTTCAGAGTCATCCATCCAACAGTGATACATCTAGGATGCTTTAAAAGTGTGAGACCAGTAACTTTCTAATAACAAAAGTAATCCTTTTTTCACAACATTCTCAGCAAATGCTACATATTAAAAAAAAAGTTTCATTTCATTGACTGAGAAAAACAGACCGAAAACTGTTAAGTAATGGCTCACTGAAAACAAATGGCCAGGTGAAGAGAGAGATAGATGTGCAGAACACAGGAGAGAGTTGATAAAGTGACAGATCTTTCATTACAATCTGTGCTGCAAAATCCAAAGCACTGTATCACTTAAATACATTGTGGCCCAAACTAATGGTCTGGTGGAAGACACCTGTTCCAAATGGCTTCAGAAACACTCACTGGGGGCTGGAGAGATGGCTCAGCGGTTAAGAGCACCATCTGCTCTTCCAGAGGACCCGGGTTCGATTCCCAGCACCCACATGGCAGCTAACAACTGTCTGTAGTTCCAGTTCCAGGCAAACACCAAGGCAAATAAATAAATAAATAAAAGTGTTTAAAAAAAAAAAAAGAAAAAGAAAAAGAAAAAAACACTCACTGGTATCTGAACTTTGCTTAGCTCTGCCTCAGCCAATCTGGAAGGTATTTTATTCATCTTTGATGACACGGTAGCTTTGTGCCATGAAATTAATCTCTGGGTTCTGATAAATGTGTTATGAAGTAGACATCTAAAATGGAATGGAAATTTCCATGGTTTTCTTTCAAGGCTGCCACAAATGACCAAACTTGGATTTTTCAGGACAGAACCCAAATTGGAATAATGTGATAATTATTCCATGACTCTTTTGACACAGAATACTGGAGACACTGCTTCCCCAATCAAGTGACTGACAGCAAGTCAGCTAGGCGCTATTTGCCTTTTCTGTATCTGTAACTGCTGCATGTTTTCAGGTCTGGCTATGTTGCTTCATTTGGTCTGAGACTGCTGGGTCAATGGATCTTCCCACTGATGCTCCATGGTGAATAGCTGGTGTAGTCCACCACACCCAGCTAGATAAACTACACATTAATGGCATGATTCAAGAAGCGGAAATAGATATGCCCCTGTTAGGACATGTGTGTAACTGAGGTCAACACACAGATGTGAAAAGACTAGAGATAGAAAGCACTATGCAAGTAATGCTTGTTACACTTGTTACCTCCTTAAAGTGCTCCTGTTTTTCTAGGGTGGATAACTAGCTACCCACTGTGGCAAACCTGCCCTCCAAGGTTCACTATTAAAATCCTATCAATCCTATCTGAGTTCTGGGTTTACGATACCTAGATCTTCTTGCAAATGTCAACGAAAAAACTACAGATCCGGAAGCTGGCCATACCAGGAAGCCATGCACTGTATAACTTCACCAAAATAGCCACACACCACACAAGACTGTATTGCCTGGAGCAAGTGTCTTAGCATCTCTAGGCCTCAGTTTATTTATCTTTATTACGGGCTAAAATTGTAAAATTTGTGAGAGATTATGTCTCTAAGGTCCTTAGCACAATGACAATCTCAAGACTTCTGAACTCTAGGGATAAAATACAATGCCCTGCCATCACCTAACAGCCAGCATAAACAAAGTCACCAGAGAGGATATTTGCATCCAGGTTCTGTTGCTTCAAACCATGTATTTATAGGCGACCAGTGAAGGGCGCCATCGATGTTTCTCAGAATCTATTTTGCTGCCTGAGAGCCCTTTTCTTCAGGCAAGGCAATGTAGTTTAGGTGTATTCAACAGGTGCACAAGCATGGGGGTGGACTCCTCAGGGCGTCCAGAGCATGTAAGGTTTCCGTACTGAGTGCCAAGAGCAGAATCAGAGTCAGCTGGCTCTCCAAGAACAGACACCCAGAGACCCCGAGACCGAGCTCGACACTTTGCCCCACTAGGGGTGCCAGCTCTCTGGCGTCCCCCGCACCAAGTACTCCCGCGAACAAGCACCCCGGGGGGGTCCCCAAGCCACCGTGGCCCGCCCCGTCGGGGAATCAAGCTGGAACCCAGGTCTCCATGCAGGAGGTCGCCCGCCCTCACTATTTCCCTTCCTTCCCGGTGTTACCGCCCATGTGGGGAGCACCCAGCCGGAGGCAGAGAGCGACACTCACCCAGCGTGGCCACCGTGCGGGCCTCGAAGAGCAGGCATTCGCCACGGCCGCGTGCCTCCAGCAGGAGACTGCTGGGACCCGTGGGGTCCAACCGTGCTAGCAGCCGCAACCCTTTGCTCAGCGCCATGGGCACCGGGCACTGAAGGGAGCCGGAGTCGGTCCCGCCCGAGGGCGAGCAGTTTCCAGGAGTTTCACTTTGCGCCGGGCTCCGGCGCCGCGGGCTCCTCCCTGGACGCCTCCTCCAACGCCGCGGCCCCGCCGCCCTGCCCCGGGAAGGTGAGGTGGCGCCGCCACCCGGCCGTGCTCCTCCAACCGAGGCAAGCGCATGCGACCCACGGCGGGGACCCGGACGGCAGGGACCGAAGCCGGCGTGCGCTCCACCCACCCCGCGGGCTTGCGTTCACCCGGGTTTGGTGCACCCTGCCTGCGGTGGGTGGCCGCGAGCCAGGGAGATTCCACACATTCCTCGCCGCCGAGGAGGAGGATGCAGCCCCGGAGAGCCTCCGGAGCCCGGACCCTGCCTGGATTCCCGCAGCCTTATATGGGCAGCCGGGGGCTGCAGGCTGAGCAGGGGCGGGAAACCCCGCCGCCGCCTCCCACCTTCCGGGTCCCGCCCGGCGTAGCGCCCCCTCCCCAATACACCCCATCCATTGTGTCTGCGACCCCTGGATGGGTGTTTGGGGTCCCGTGCCTCAGTTTCCCGAGTAGGACTGCAGAAACATCTAGTGGCCTTCACAGTGGGGTGATGATGGTGACAATTGGAGTACACATTTGTGAGGGGTGTGTGTGTGTGTGTGTGTGTGTGTGTGTGTGAGAGAGAGAGAGAGAGAGAGAGAGAGAGAGAGAGATACACTCTTTAAATGCTGTCTTCTACCTGGGACTTTAGTTCACCGTTCAAGGCAGACTGCTGTTTAGAGTGAGAGGTTGTGTTGCTTCTGAAAGAGCAAGGATGTGACATGTAGACCCTGCTTCCCCCACTGATCACAGGTTCTTCGCATCTCCAAGCTGCACCTGGCCTGGCTCATGCCTGTTAGGAGGTTAACCGGTGTTTCTCCCACCTGAAGATCTCTGCATGTGTTTTTCCTTAGTGTAGTTTGTGGTCTGCAGCCTTTGAGTAATCTGAGTCCAGGCCTCTTGGTCCTGGGGTCCGAGTCCACCAGGACTAGTCTGCAAGGGAGGGTAAGGGCAGCTAGGAGGAACTGGGAGCACTTTTGAGTGGGTTTGAGGGGTTTTTCTTCCCTTTTCTAGTGTAATGGCTCCAGAGGTCATCAGCAGCAAGTTCCGATCAGGCCACCCCAATAGCTGGGTTCCTCTCTGCTGCCCCATCATTCTGCTGTGGTTAAGAACAAGAGTGGACCATGCTTGGCCTTCAAAGGCTTGTTCTAGACGGCTTCTTTCTCTGAGGTGGAGGGAGATATTACCACCTCCTGTAAACAGTGTGACATTGATTTTAGTAAACTCAGCCGGGTAGTGGTGGTATATGCCTTAAACTCTAGCACTCAGAAGGCAGAGGCCAGCCTGCTCAACAGAGGGAGTTCAGGACAGCCAGGGCTACACAGAAAAACCCTGACTCAAAACAACACAATAAAGTTTAGCTAACTTGCCTTTGCGCCACTTTGAAAGGAAGTCAACAGCTCACCGTAATATGGTGTCCCTGGTGACAGTATCTGTGTAAACTTAGATCCATATGTGACTAGGTCACTTGCTCATTCTGCTTGAGAGTTTTATTTTTTGTTTTTATGTGTATGAATGTTCCCTGCATGTTTGTAATATATACTATAGGCATGCAGGAGCCAGGAAGCCCAGAAGGGGACATAGGATCCTCTGAACTGGCATTACAGATGGTTGTGAGCTCCTATGTGGGTGTTGGGAACTGAACCACAATCCTTTGCAAGATCAGTAAGTGCGATTCACTCCTGAGTTATCTGCTCTGGTTTTTGTCATCTGTTGTGATAAATACCATGAACGAAAATACCTTGGGTAGAAACAGTTTATCTGACAGATCACAATCCTTCATTGAGGCAGGAACTCCAAGCAGAATCCATGAAAGAATGCTGCCTATTAGCTTGCTCTCTATGGTTCACTCAGCTTCCTTTTTGGGAGAGGGCACATGGTTTCTCTATGTATCCAGGCTTCCTAGAAGTATCTCTGTGGACCAGGCTGGTCTGGAACTCAGGGGTGTGCTGCCTCTGCTTCTCAAGAGTGCTGGGATTACAGATGTGCTTTGTTACAACAGGCTTAACTTAAAAATACACCAAGGACCACTTGTCCATGCATGGTACCACCCACAGTGGACTGGCTCCTCCCACATCAATCATTAATCAAGAAAATATCTGTGGAGGCCCAAGGCCCAGGAATGATGGGGCTCACCTGTCTTACTGACCTAATAGTTACCTGGTAGGTTTCCTGGTGACTGTCATCATAGACACAACTACATCACATTAGAGTATACCCCAGGGATGTTAGCAGGAGCCATGTAGGGGCAAGGCGGAGGGCTGAAATCACTTGCCCCAACCGTGGTGAAAGCTTGTCTGGGCCTGTGGTTTGGTCTGAACAAGTGATGGGGGCGTTAACAGGAATGGCTGGTTTGGAAGTGCAGTTTGACATTACTTGTAAAAAAAAAAAATGGCATTATAGAAAGAATTCTGACAATTACTCTAGACTCTTCTATAAACAAGTTAAAACCTGGGAACTGAATGTAGGCCCTATAGTTTTTCAAGTTAGTAGAACCTTCCAGACTGCAATCTATCTGTGAATGGCACCAGAATCAATAAAGGTTCCCCCAAACCCCAATACAAAAAAGCCCTGCCCAAACGTGCTTGGCAGCTCCAAGCTGCCGCATAGATCAAACTGTGCTTGTAAGGCCCTAGTCCAGAGCTCCTTCTGCCCACGGGGCAAGTACTTACCTTTCCTCCTGGTTTGTTCCAGGAAGTCAGAAAACCTGTTAGGCAGAGGTGAGGTACAGGGTATAGAGACTATGGTTGGCATGGGCGCCTGTAGCTCTAGGGTATATGAGGGCCTAATTAATCCCCTTCTGAGGCTAAGACACAGCTTCCACACTGGGGTGATGGGCTGGCAGTAAGATCTTTGGTGCCCTTTGTATCACATCTGAAAAACAACCCAAAGCTCACAAGCACACCAGGTTTCACATGCCAAGAACAGCAAGGTCTGTGTTCAGGAGAGTTTAGATTCAGGGAGAAGTCCCAGTGGCCAGTGCTGGTGTCTGGCTAATGTCCAGACTGGTGGAAACCAGGCAGAAGCTCCCACAATGCCAATTTGTTCTTAACAAACAGGTAGGGGGTGAAGGGTGCAGCTGCCAGGGCCTCCCCCAGTGATTTTTGCACAATGGGGAGGATTCTACAGGTGTAACCATTCCGGGAGTAGACAGGTGTGTCCTTTCTGTTCTGACCCTGAGTGGAAACAGCTGCTTTTGGACTGGGTTGCAAGATTCATGCATAAAGAAAATTTCACAAATGTCTAAGAAAAATGTCTGCAGTAATCACCCCAGAGCAGCATAAAAAGTCACAGGAAGCTATAGGGGCAGTGGTGATGTACACCTTTAATCCCAGCGCTTGAGAGGCAGAAGCAGGCAGATCTCTTGAGTTTGAGGCCTGCTTGATCTACAGAGTAATAACATAGTGAGGTCCTGTCTGGAAAAACCAGCCAACTGATCAATCAACCAAACAAACAACACCCCCACCCTCACCCCGAATTCACTTTCCCTTTACTAGACAGTGATGGCACATGCCTTTAATCAGCACTCAGATCCTCTCACCCAGAGGCAGGAAGGTCTCTGTGGGTTTCAGGCCAGCCTGATTTATAAAGTGAGTTCCAACACAGCCAAGGCTACACAAAGAAACACGGTCTTGAAAAACAAAAGTTTGGGTTTCTGGCCCAAAAGACCAGAGATGATGCTGAGGAGTCAAATGTCTGCCTAACGTAGGAAAAAGCATCCCTCTCAGGAAGGGTCAGTGCTCAGCCAATCACACACACACATACACACAGCTCAACTATTAATGACTTTTTTTTTCTGAGACATAGTCTTGCTATGTAGCCTTGGCTAGCCTTGAACTTGAGATCCTTCTGCACAAAAGATTTAAAGCCTGAGAACTGGGTATAGGACAGCCTAACAAAGTGCTGGGATTAGAGGCTTTAGCCTGGTTTTTAAACTCTTAAAAAGAAGTCTCAAAGTGGCTATCCAGGGTTGGGTAGCTGCTCAGCAGTGGGATTTGGATTAGTTATTCTTTTTTTCTCTTCTCTTTCTTTTTCTTTTTTTTCTTTTTTCTTTTTTTTAGCTTGTTGGCTTTCTTGCTTCATGATTTCAAAATAGCTGCTTCAGCTGAAGGCATCATATATTTATTCTGGGCAGGTAAGATGCCAGCAATCAAAATTAGATACAGCTGTTTATTAGAGCAAACTATCTTGATATTTTCTGCTGAAGCTTCATTGGCTACAGTTCTGGTTACATGGTGTTGGTGAACTCTGGTTTCTCCAGTTCCTTTACCTGTAGTGGACAAAAGCAGAGGACACCAATGAATGGGTTTGGGTTAAGTAGCCAGACTGCCACATGGGGCACAGTCGGAGTTGTGGGGAGCAGAGGAAGCTGAGTGAAGTTCTGAGTGAGTGTGTGCTGTTGACATGAGCACGTCCATGTCAAAAACCCAACAGGCTCTTTCCAATGGAAAAACGGCAAAGTCCAAGTATGAAGATTGATAGCATGTGCAGAAAATGTCCACGGTGACACCATACTCCCAAGTCTTTGGCTCAAAGACTGCTCCCCTATTGAGACTAGCTAATTGAAGGCATCTTCTCACTCCAGGTGTGTACCATAAAGCCTGCTTCCTTGTTCAGCTGAACATGTTAACCCCACCTCCCTGTTAACCTCTATATAATAAACATGATGAATTTCTGGGGTGCTGCAGCTCCTGCAACAGAGAGCCCCAGTCTGCCGGAAATCCAGCTATTTTTGTCTGTTAGTCTGTCTGTTCTTTATTCTCTCACCACCCCTAGTCAGGTCAAGTTCAAAGGTCAGTACACTATTCATCCTTTAGCATAAAGCTAAACTCAGTATTAGAGCCTTTCTCTAAATAGATCATAAGAATTGATGTAACACTCTTAAGAGACTGGAGAGAAGGCTCAGCCTTGAGAAGTTCTGACCACTTCTGAGGATAAGGTCTCTTTTCCAGCAGCTACACCTCATACCCAACTCTAACTGAAGTTAACAGGCTATCACATGCCCTCTACTGGTCTCCATGAGCACTAGGCACACAAGCAGAGTACAGGCAAAACACCCATACACATAAAATAAAAATTTAAAACATTTAAGGGAGTGCAAGATGTACATATTAAAAATATTTTCATTTCCTCCAGTGACTGGCAAATGAAGTGGACAGGTCCGGAATCTTGCCAGTTTGTTGCGGATAGTACTGAGGCTGGTTAGGCCAGCGCAATCCAGCTTGTCACCTTGCCTCCTCTTCTGAGGGAGCTAGTTTCTACTATGGCGCTGCCAGACTCAGGCTTCTGGGGTTTTCCTCGCTGGTTGATGGAACACACAAGACCGGCGTGCAGCTGTGGGTGTGTATGAGGGTCTGGGGAAGAAGAAAGACCCAGAGGGAGAGAATACTGGACAGAAGTGGCCGCGGCGTTCACCTCCTTCCAGCTGGGCTCCAGGATCAAAACCCCGTTTTTAGAAGACAGTGGCTTCATCAAACTCTCCCTAGAGACGTGTATTTTTAGGTTTCATTTTCAACCATCAGAGCTCTGTTCTAGAAAATTCCCCTAGGTCAGGGTTTGTAGGTGTATTTGTTCTAAGCATCTGTGCTGGGAGCTGTTCTGTAGCCTGCTTACACCCGCTGGGCCAGAGTCCACGCTCCGCCCACCGCCCACAGACCCCGCCCCTTAGGTCTCGGGCAGTCGCACAGGCCTAGAGCTCCCCCACCCCTGACCCATAACTTGTCCATCAGGCCCGTAGCTCCGCCCCTCAAGTTTATCAGCCCTAGCTTCTACCCTAGCTCCTGAAAATGTGGCTCCGCCCCTCAACCCACAAGCCCCGCCCACAACCCAGGGGCCCGCCCACCTCCTGACAATTCTGCGGCTCTTCTCAGGCTGCTACTGGGGGAATATGCATAGAATTTGCCTGCGCTTTAGCGCCAGGACCGGATGCCAGGAAGAGGTGAACGCCGCGGCCACTTCTGCCCAGTATTCTCTCCCTCTGGGTCCTTCTTCTTCCCCAGACCCTCATACACACCCACAGCTGCACGCCGGTCGTGCCACGGGGGTGGGTGAGCTGCCTGCAAAAGGACCCTCTCCCTTCCTACTCCACCTACCTGTGCGTAGAGCTTTTGGGCTCCTCGGCACAGCACGTGATAAAGTACTTGGTCTTCTAATCTGAAAGTGTCTCCCATTTAGGAAATGGGAACCAACAGTACAGAAACACACAGAGCCGGTATAGCGTAGCTCAGAGTTTTGCCTTATGTTATAAACTTGTCAAGAAAGCCAATTTGCACTCTGTAGACTTTAGGGTTGTCCAGACATAAACCACCCGAGTCCCGTTAGTTGAAGACAAACATTCTGGACTCACATTAAACAAACACTAACAGAAGCTGATGAGAAAAGGGCCTGTTCATATTTTCATGTCATCTACTACCATGGGTATGCAAAACAAACTCTCAAATAATCCTGTCAACTGTCAAGTAGTGGTGGCTCATTCCTTTAATCCCAGTCCTCTAGAGGTAGACTGAACCCTTGAGTTCAAGGTCAGCCTGGTTTACAGAGTGAGTTCCAGGACAGGCTACACAGAGAAACAATTCTGTCAACCAGGTCTCAAGTCTGTAATCACTACCAAAGAAAATAAACACCCATCCCTGAGTAATAAAATTTCATTGATGCTTTTATTTATTTATTTTTAATTACAAAAGTAAATGGGCAACATAAACCATTGGGCTGTTTGGCATCATATTTGAGAAGCTGATGTACCAATATGTTTGATGGATGTAACTTCCATTCTTTGTGAGTTAAAGGTCTTCATACTTTTTACCTAGTATGCTTAGTTCTAGAAAATAGGTCACAAATATAGTTACTGCCCAAAAGTGATGCCACAAATAGGTGATTTTTTTTTTTCCTTCCTCGAGACAGGGTTTCTCTATGTAACCCTGGCCATCCTGGAACTTGCTCTGTAGACCAGAGTGGCCTTGAATTCAGTGATTTGCCTGCCTCTGCTTCCTGAGTGCTAAGATTAAAGGTTTTTGACACTGACCCCCAACATAAGGTATGATCTTGAAGAGACACTGTCTCTGGAAATAGGACCTAGAGAAGTCTGGTAAAGTGACATAACCATTTTTTCCTCTAAGTAACTGTCAGATCACAGCTCTATGCATTCCATTTGAAAAATAGCAGGAATTATTTATGTTGCTTGAAAATAGAGTAGCAAATACACTATTTTCTCAGAAATCTGAAAATATTTTCAAATTCTTGAATCAAATTGAGAAACAAGACTGTATGTTTCTTGATGTTCACAGGACTGTTGTTTAGCCAACATACCAAAATGCATAAAATCATTTGCCTTAATTTGAGTTTCCTGTAGTTTTAGTTTGATTTGGAATGCTGCTATAAATTGAAACATTGATCACAAAACTGGATTTCACCTTGAAGATCCATGTTTAAAGAATTTAAATGTGAGACTAAGTAGCTACTAAAATCAGTTTTCATTGCCAACTTCTGGAACAAATCTTATTTCTGACATTATAAGCAACTTGAGAGCATGTTGCAAATCATAAAATATTTTCAGCATTTGGGGACTGGAGAGATGGCTCACTAGCTAAGATGTCTTATTGCTCGTTCAGAAGGCCCAGGTTCAGTTCCCAGCAGCCACATCTGTAACCGCAATTCCAGGGCATCTGAGCCTCTTCCTCTGCCTCCCTGGGCACCAGGCACACATGATACAAATATATAAATGTGGGCAAACACTCATAGTAATAAAATAAATCTAAAAGTTACATTTTCAGTATTTAGTCACAATTTAGTCATCTTATTTCCAAAAAATAAATGATGTAGATATAGTCAGCATCAGTAGTTTTTATTTATTTATTTGGATTTTTGAGACAAGGTTTCTCTGTGTAGCTTAGGCTATCCTGGCACTCACTCTGTAGATCAGGCTGGCCTTGAACTCACACCCACTTGCCTCTGCCTCCTGAGTGCTGGGATTAGTGCACCACTACCTTCCAGCACATTTTTATGTGTATGTGTGTCTGCATATGCATATGCAGGGCCCTCGGGGAGGCAGAAGAGGCAATCAGAACTCTTGGAATTGAGGTTATAGATAGTTATAAGCCACTATGTGGATGCTGAGACCCAAACCTGGGTCTCAAAAGCGGCAAGGGCCTTAACAGTTGACTCATCACTCTAGCCTGTCAAGATTTTTAAGTTACTGTGTTACTACAGCTCTTCTGTGATATCTAAAAGTTGTTGCAAGTAATTACGAGTCAAAGGTCAACAGAAAAGAAGCACCTCAGAATAGGATATGCACACTACAACATTTCCATTTTTCCCTGTGAAGGAGACTATTCTGAGTGCCAGCCTTTGTCTGCTGTTCACATTCTTCTTCTTTTTCCAAGCTCACAGAGGGCTACCATTACTTCCCGATCCTTCACATCAACTCTTAGAAGCCTCAGTCTTTTCTCCTCAGGACATCTGGGAGGAGAGCACAGGGCGCTGAGCTCCTGGTTCACTTTGTAAGATTGGTGACAGAGCTGAGGAACCAAAGCTCATGATGTCAGGAGAAAAACCTGAACAGCTTTCGGCAGTTGGAATAAAAGGCAGTTTACAACAACAAAACCTCAGACACACAAAAATCCAAAAAATACTCTGAAAAAGTGCTTTGAGAATTTGCTGTACAGTTTTTTAAACAATTTATTTATATATTGGCTTCTACATGTTCTTAACATTTATGTAAAATATTTATACATATTCTTTACAATTTGTACATATATTAAATTGTTGTATCATAAACACTGTTCTATGGAATTTTATAAAAGAAAAATCAAGTAGGGGAAATTGCTTATAAAATATTAACAAAAACCCGTGATATCAAGGAACAAGAAATTCTCATATTCATGTTCAGTGGATTTTCTCAGCGACTTATTTTTGGTTTCACTTATTTATGTTGGCCCAGACTTCTCATTCTCTGTAATGCAATCATCAGATCAGAAAAGCAGTGGATCAAGTTGTAAGGCAACTGTGGAAGGGGACTGTCGTCTGCCTGCAGGCGGAGAAGTATGTGCTCCATGCTGTCACCCAGGAGCCAGGATCAGGAGGCTCTGAAGGTGGGTCACAGCTGCAGATGGTCATGCTCTGCTCTGTCAGCTCTACGGCACATCCTCCAAGCTGCCACCCGCTTCACTTCTTCAACTTGCCCACTCTCCGGGACGGGAACAGGCTCTAGAATCCGGCTTCATTTTTGGAGAGAATGCTGATCAGCCTGCTCTCTAAACCAGGAGGCCACCAGCAGCCCCTCCACCAGCAGCCCCTCCCATTCCTCTGGTGGACAGTGGAGGGAGCGAGAGTGGAGAGGTGGGCACTGTGGAGGAGGCCGACTGATCCTGGACATAGTAATCAGTGAGGCTACCCACCTGGGGTAGCATGGACAAAGCCCTTTCCTCTTCTGGCATAGCACAGGTCTCACCTTGAACTAGGAAGGAGTGCAAAGACAGTGCCCTGTGGGCAGCAGTGGGTAGGTGGGTTCTACTCCCCAAATGGGACCCGTGTTGGGCCACCCTCAATGCACCTGGAGGGTGTAGGTGATCTGGGAACCCTCTCTACTTCCCCCTACTGTGAGCACTTGAATTGTATCCGTGCCAGTGGGGAGTGCAGACTTCCCTAAACAGACAGGGACCCCAAAGGATTGAAAGAGTTATAAAAATATACAAAGATATATTTTTTATTCTGGCATATTTCATATTTTTTAAGAAAGCAATTAGTATTAATTATCTGACATTGGGTAAGAACTGGAAGATCATGGGTAATGTATAAATTACGATTCTATGTAAAATACCAGGAGGAGGAACCCCTATTTTTCCATTCAAAATCTTGATAAATTTGAGTATTTTCCAAAAATAGACATTTTCTGTTGGATAACTAATATGTCTGGAAATGAACCAAAGAAGGCCATCCCTAAGCAACTATTCATTTAGGCTGGCTAATGACAGAAACAGGTTTTTGTCAACTTATTCCGTTTTGGTTTTCTTCCTTTCTTTCTCTCTCTCATATGATAGGGGAAATAAACTGAATTGCATTGTCCCAGGTCAAAAGAAGCACTTCGGAGTTTGCATTGTGTTCCATCCTGGTCTACATCACCGGGAAGCGGCCGAGGGCCTGCCTCAGCTTTTCTGCGATCTGATGAGAAAACAGAGCAGTTGAGATATCATCACCCTGATTATAACTTCACAGTGTTCTATCCGCCCTCCTGAGTTAAACATTATAAACTTGGCAAATACGTAGCTGGTCTGTTTGTCTCTTCAGTAGACACCGGGGTGACCTTTGCCGCCCCAGCCCTGCTGCTTACAGTGATTTCTACAGGTATGGGAAACCCCGTATCCTGTCCTCACCTGTCCATCCAGGTCCACGGCCAGGGCCTGCTCTATGACAGGGGCCACATTTTCAGACTAACCCCTTCTCCTCCAAAAAACAGGATGATGTCTTAGCCTACCATGCCTGCCCAGACTCCCTTTCTTTTCTGGACAGGTATGACTACTCAAGCCTCAGTTCTAGTACTACATGGTATGTGAAGAGTCTGCATCTCTGTGACAGCCCAGGATGAACTGCCAGTCTGTTATGTGCCTAGGTCTCCTGTACAGACACCAGGTGCCCTAAAGACTCAGATCCCTCATTCATTCTGGAATCTTAAACATGTGTAGCAGGTGCTAAGCACACAGTAGACACTCATGCATGTTTACTCCATGAACAAAAATGTATGCTTTAATAATTTAAGGGATATTTTGTGACAAGACTTGATATTAACATAAAACCCAGGGCCATTAAATTGACCACCTAAATTATGCCAAGACACTGACAAAATACATTGTTTTCTATTTTGAATTACATGGTTAATAATTAGACATGTAGGGGCTGGAGAGATGGCTCAATGGTTAAAAGCACTGGCTGCTCTTCCAGAGGTCCTGAGTTCATTTCCCAGCAACCACATGGTGGCTCACAACCATCTACAATGAGATCTGATGCCCTCTTCTGGCGTGCAGGAATACATGCAGACAGAACACTGTATACACAATAAATAAAATAATTATACATGTATATTTGATAATTAACAAATCAACAGTATGAGAACCTTAAGAGCTGCCTTTTCAGTATTTTCTCAGAGACAAATATAACCTACTACATTCTAAGACACATGGAGAGGCAATGGCCAACAGCGGCAACTGACGGCAAAGTGTCCTGTTAAAGGACACAGATGCCATCATGAGGGGGACACTCTGGACTGAATTCATCCCGTGAGTGTGCTCCCCAAACCAACTGGTGCCAACACATAAATCACAATTATACATAAAGTCCACTAAACACAGATTTTTCAAGAATTCACAAGGTGTTTCTGGCAGAGTGCAAACCCAAAGTGACATATGCAGGGTTGGGAGCTGAGGGCATCTCTGCATGCAAGGGAGTCGACAGCGTGGATGAGAGAGACAAGGTCACTTCCAGTGTTCACTGTACAGTGACAGTGCTCTCTGTGGGTGTCTGAGTTCCACCGACAAGATGTGTGGAAACATTGGACCTAATGAAAACACTGCCATGCAGAGCAAGGGAAGATTTAAGATTTCATTACAGTTTCCTAAGTGAATACATTAAGAATACTGTATTATTTTGGTTGTCCTGAAGAGACTCCTTTGCTAACTGTGTGACCTGGGTCACAAAGGTTGCCCTCTGAGAGGCAGGTGACCTCATTTAGCCTATCCCTGTGCATGGAAAGGCTCAAAAGGAAGGAGACCACACAATCAAGACTGCTCAAGGTTTCTAAACTAGTATCCAAGGCTCACTCCTCAAACAAAAACTTAAAATCTCTCCAAAATGAGATTTACTGATCTTATTTTGTATGTGACTCTTTTGCCTATGTGTGTGCATGTGTGGCATGCCTGTAGCTGGCTCTGCAGAGGCCAGAAGAGGGCATCTCTTGGAACTGGAGTTACGGATGGATGCTTATTAACCCCAATGTGGGTGCTGGGAATTGAACCCAGGTCCTCTGCAAAATCAACAAGTGCGCTTAACCACTAAGTCATCTCTCCAGCCCCAGGAAGGCTTTCTGACCTAACATTCCTCAAAAGGGATGAAGCAGATGGAATTTTTAAAGATTTAAAAAAAAAAATACTACCAAACTGTGTTCAAAATGTAAGCCCCTTTCTTACTCAGGAGTACAGATTGCCTCTGTGTGGTCACAGCCCCCAAACGCTCAGCCCCTCTCACCACGCATGTGCACAGGCGTGGGCAGGAGCCACTTACTGTCTCATAGAACTGCACTTGCTGCTCCAGGTAGAGGCGGATGACGCTGTTGTAATCGTAGATCCGGTTACTGTGGAAGTGATTCATCTCAGCTGCAAGGAAATTATGCCAGGTATTAGTTCCCAGCAACATTTCAAATGACAGCATGTGATTCCCTGCGTGGTTGGCAACAGGACTTGATCTGGCTGGTTTCTATGCAGTACCTGCTCCCAGATCTATCAAGATCCTAGAAACAGGAAGACACCAGCACCAAGTGCCACCTTCTAGTAAGGGACAGCTGTCATTGATCAGCATGCTGAATACTTCTGACAGCCTCCAGTCTGCCAAGGCACATGTCACCCTTTACCAAACAGAGAGACGGCCACTGACTGCTCTTGTCTGCTCTCCCACACTCAGATCTTTAGAAATCAGCTAATGCTTTCTTTTTACTAAAGCAAATGATGTCCGCCAGGCCTTCTTTGGATCCCACAGTCCTGGGCACAGAGGTTACAGAACGGTGGGATCTACTAAAAGAATATGATAGCAAAGGCTATTAAAGGAGTCTTGACATCTCCAGATGTTCAGGTTTAGTCAAGCTCTCCCTCACAGCTCTCCCAAGTCCATCTTTAAAACAAAATGCTACCTGTAAGCAAGACAGATATTTGAAGTCATCTCTGAATTTCACTGGAGCGCACACTTGGATGTCTGCTCATCAAGCGGGTGGAACGCTGCAGGGCGGGAATGCACTCCACTGGCTAGTCACACCATTCTCTTACCTTGTAAGGCGTAGGACATGGTGCCCACTCTCTTCACCATCGTCTGCTTGTCCTGGGCAGTGATCTTACTGGCTGCGACCAGCTTATCACTTTCCTTCACTTTCTCTATCGCTCCCTGGAAAATACACACACACAATGGTATGTAAGAAGACACAGCAATGCCGACACCCTTAGACGTGGAAGTGGACATGGACACGCTGCAACAGTAAGGACAGAGGATGGAAGCTGACTCTGACGCTCCCTCTGTCCTTATTGCCAATCTCCTTCAAGTCCCTCAGCAGCCAAAGGCTGCCATTCTTGAAAAATGCACTAGAGCTAGAACGTGCAGTTGTAAGCACAAGAAGAGAAGCAAACGGAACTCTGTCCTGATATTCTCTGCTGCTGGTGTTTCAAGAGGACACAGAGAACAGACGCGACAGGTTGGAAAGGCAGGTGGAAGTACATATAGCTGGTGAAGGCCATGTGCCCTTTCTCTCTCGTTAGGAACAGCACTGTATGCGCTAGCTGGGGCTTGAGTGAGCACTGTAGAGCCTCACTCCATCTTCTGGAAGAGCTGCTGAATCCGCTTAAGTTCATTCTCAGATGGAAGTAGATGCTGTAACTGCTGCCAAGGAACCTCATTCCAGCACCAGCACACTGCTCAATATTTATGACTGTCTGCAAAGAAAACCCTCACCTCTGTGTGTAAACTAGGCTCCAAGCCTAAACCCCACTCAGATGGCCTAAGTTCTGGCGAGAGTGACCCTCCTTGAGTTTCGTGCTAATGTGTTGTTCTTTCAGGATTCTTCATGCAGCAGTGCTAAGGTCACAGACTAGCCCTCTGAGGAGATTTTTCCTAACAAATCCAAGGATGCCTCAAGAGACACTGAGAGTGCCACAGAGACTCCAAGAGACAACAGAAACCAGAATTAAAACATGAAATGAAGATATGCCAAACCAATTTTTAAATTTAGTTTTGAAACTTTATGGTGGGAATTACAGCTTTCTACTGCTTCTCCTTTTGGAGATAAGGTCTCACCATGTAGCTCTGTCTGACATGAAACTTACTCTGTAGACCAGGATGGCCTTGAACTCACAGAGATCAACCTGCCTCTGCCTCCTGACAACTGGAATTAAAGGCATGCACCACCACATCCAGCTAGTTTCTTTTCTCATGGATAAAAGTAACAGCTGAACAACCGTGACAGTGCTGTATGTCTGCTGGCCCCTCCTAACACTGGCCCTTACCTTGTGAGCACCAATGATGTCTGGGAAGCAGCCGAGGAAGCCTTTGTATTCGTGGTTGCATTCCATCAGGAAGTGAAGGTCTTTCTTTGGCTGCAATGAGACACAGACTGGCTGTTACTGGTGGGGGAATTTTAAAAATCAAAAAGAAACTAATGAGGAGTGCACTCCCTGAGAAGCTCAGCTGCTGCTTCTTTATTTAGATAGACCAGTAGTTCTCTACTCTACCCTTGGAACGCTACAACCCTTTAATACAGTTCCTCATGCTGTGGTGAGTCCCAACCATAAAATTATCTTGCTATTACACTGTCATTTTCTACTGTTATGATTTCTAATGTAAATATCTACTATGCAGAATATCTGACATTTGACCCCCACAGGGGTTCTGGCTCACAGGTTGAGAAATACTGATTTAGACAATCTCACAATTTAGGGCCTGGCTGTCCTGCCTCTCACTAAGTAGACCAGGCTGGTCTTGAACTCCCAGAGGTCCACCTGTCTCTAGCCCCCAAGTGCTGGGATTATGGGCACGTGTCACTGTGCCAATCTGTGCTGTTTAGCTTTTCTTGTTACTTTGACAAACCCCAGAGGCACCTATCAAGAGGGAGCCTCAGTTTAAGAACCTCCTGCATCAGACACCAGGTGGTGGGCACACACCTTTAAGCCCAGCACTTGGGAGGCAGAGGCAGGAAGACCTCTGAGTTCGAGGCCAACCTGCTCTACAAAGTGACTTCCAGAACTAAACAGGGAAACCCTGTCTTGAAAAACAAACAAAGAGAACTGTCTAGATCAGAGTGGCATGTGGGAATGTCTGTTTGTTTGATGTTTCTCTGTTGGCTTGGCAGCTACACATGAATCTACTGATATTTTAATTATTGCCTGTGGCCAATGGTCACGCAGACTGTGTGCCCTGGAGGGTTTTTAGGTCCAGCCATAGCAGAGATATGTTGGTTTAAACTGAGTCTCTATTTTTTACTTACCAACAAAGACTTGGAAGTCAGATGTTGGAGTGAAAACATGCTAGATCCGAGAAGTGGAGAAGCAACCAGCTGACTGAGCTTGCTTTTTGGCCAAAGACACAGTAAAAGATATTCTTCTTCACTTGTGCCCAAACCAAAAGGAGTTCCAAACCCTAATCCCACCCTTTCCTTACTTTTTATCTTCTATATCCAAATTCCTGACTTCTCTATTGCTAATTCTGGGCAGCTAGTTGCTGGCTCCCCAATTCAAGGTTAACTTTATTAACAGTCTCAGATTGTCAGTTTGATCAAATATCTCACAACAATCTGATTGCTAAATGATATATGACAGCCCAGCTCACTATGGGCAGCACCATCCCTAGGCAGGTGGTCCTTGGCTGTATAGGACAGCATAAGCCTCAGAGTAAGCCAGCAAGGAGCCTCCATGGTTTACTGCTTAGGTTTCTGTCCTGACTGATCTAGAAGCATGAGCCAAATAAACCCTCCCCTCCCCAAGGTGCCGTTGGTCAGAATATCTTAAAACAGCAACATAATGCAAAGTACAATACTCAGTGTTAAGCATTCAGGAAATAAAAAACAATTCTTTGATACTACTAGATTCTGATTCTTTTGTTGTGAAGAAAGCAATACATAATTTTGAAGTTGACTTGTAAAAATAGATATTTACATTATACTATCAGGATTTTTTTTAAGTTAATAGTATATTGTTAGATACTATTTCACATTTTTAATTAAAGAAAATATAAGCATCAAATTGTAACAATTAAGAATGTTGTAATTTAATGCCTACATTTTAATAGATAATTTAAAAATATTACCTAACTCCTGAGGCACACTGTAGGCATGCAGTAGCAAGGCCACTTCACAGCTGGGGAAAGCCAGCTAAGAGAGGCAAGACAGCAGCGCAAGGTCTGAGCCAGGGTCTCTCACACATTATATCCAGGATGGCTGACAGTGGATCAGAGGTACTGATGCCAGAAGGCATTCAGACACCTCATCTTTATTTGGGGGTGCTGGGATCAAATTCTGGGCTTCATAAGTATTAAAGAGCAACCTAGGCCATTTACCATTGAGCAACAAACCCAAACCTTATTTAGATTTTTTTCTTTGTCTTTTTGAGAAAGGATCTTACTTTTTAACTAAGAACAGCTTAGAACTATATAGCCCAGGCTAGCCCTGAACTCAAAGCTATCCCTTACTCCAGTCTCCAAGTTCTGATATCACAAATATGATCTACCTGGATTCTCTTAGGTTTCTTAATGAAACATGTGTCCACTTTGGCTTAACTGAGAGAGAAAAAAAAATTTATCACTAAATAAAATTAACCGAAAAACCCACAGAAGTAGAAAAGAGAGTATCTATTTGGATTTAAAAAACAAATGTGGGTTGGACAGTGTGATTATGGTAGTACCTGCTCAGCCACAAGGCTGGCGATTTCCTCGTATGTCTTCCCAGCTTCTGTTATTGCATCATTCAGATCTGTTTCACCTGAAATGAGTTTCAGTCTTGTAAGCAACTAATGTTACTAATATTTTCTTTATACTTATGGGTTTTGATATATGCTTTATTGATAGCCTTTAGTTTAGAACACTTAAAACACCATCAAAATTGATAAGAACAACCTCCTGGATCCCTGTCCCCATCCTTTGGTTCCTAGGTGGCAGATGGTTGCTGTGGAACTATGCTCTCGTATACTACAAATACTGGTTTAATAAAATGCTGATTGGTCAGAAGCTAGACAGGAAGTAGAGGTGGGGCAACCAGACTAGGAGAATTCTGGGAATCGCAAGAGTGGAGCAAAAGATGCCACCCAGATGAAGATGAAGCAAGACAAAAATGCTGCTCTGAAAAAAGGTACCAAGTCATGTGACTAAACATGAATAAGAATCATGGCTTAGTTTAAGAGTTAGCAAGTAATAAGCCTCAGCCATAGGCCAAACAGCTTGTAATTAATTAAGCCTTTGTGTAATTATTAGGGACTAAATGGCTGAGGGACTGGCTAGGCGGGACACAGAAATTTCTGACTACAGATGATGGCTACGCTGACTAACTTTTAATGTCAATTTGATGTAAGATATAGAGTCACTGGGAGAAGCTTCAGCTAATGAAATGTCCCTGCTAGATTGGCCTATGGTGCATTCTCCTTATTAATAACTAATGTAGGAGAGCCCCGATCATGGTGAGTGGTGCCATCCCTGGCTGGTGGTCCTGTGTTCTATAAGACAGGAGGCGGGCAGAGCTCCTCCATGAGTTCTACATCACTTCCTGCCCTGACTTCCCTGGATGATGGACAACAATTATAATCTGTAAACTGAAATAAACCCTTTCCTCCCCCAACATGCTTTGGTCATGGTGTTTTATCATAGCTTTATAAACCTTAACTAAGACAGTGACTAACCTTTCCCATCTATAGTCTCCATTTTATTTCTCTCTTCTTGGGACACATAACATTTTTCCCTGTAAACTTTACTTACAAGACAAGGAACATTTAAAGAATGAGGGCACCCGACTGCATACCCAGGAAAAGGTCATCGCTCTACTACCCAGGAAGAGCCAGTGTATGGGCATCTTAGGGAGGCTGTGTGAACCAGGGTGTGAAGACCATGCACACCGAGGACAGGAAGGTCTACTTCTTAACTCGGTGCTCTTCTCAACCCTTTCTTTTTTGAAAACTGTTTTGTGGGGTGTTAAGGAATAGGAGTCATGACCTTTGGTATGTGACAGACTGAATCTCTGTGGTAACACACATTCCTCAGTGCTGACCTCATCCTCAACCTGGCCACCAGGTCCAGAGGCTGAACCAAATCCAGAATCCATTTCTGGTTAATTCTAGCTTTCATACGGCCAGAAGTGAGTGTGATCATCTCTGGCAGAGCTGCCTCAGTCTGTCCCCACTCATTTATTCTTGGTTAAACAGCTTCTGTAGGCAGCACCCTTTCTTTGCCAAGCCTCTGCTTACTATTGCATGTAATCTGGGAAAACATCATCTGCTGTGGGACTATGCTCTTATACACTGTAAATATCTGCCACTGTAAATGTTGGTCTAATAAAAGGCTGACTAGTCGAGTAGCTAGACAGGAAGTAGAGGCGGGGCAACCAGACTAGGAGAGTTCTGGGAAGCAGAAGAGCAGAGCAGGGATGACACTGAGACACAGAAGAAGTGGGATGAGAATGCTGCTCTGAGAAAAGGTACCAAGCCATGTGGCTAAACATAAATAGAAATATGGGTTAACTTAAAGCGTAAGAGTTAGCAAGTAATAAGCCTCAGTCATAGGCCAACCAGCTTGTAATTAATATAAGCCTTTGTGTGACAAGCAGGTCCAGCCCTTGGGGAAAGGTCAGGCCAGAAACTTCTGTCTACAAGCACCAAGGCTTGTAATCCTTCTTCACAGATCTGGAACCACAGATAGAGCCCAGTGTCTCCCAAGGTAACTTAATAACTCTGGGTGCACAACGTGTGCTGTGCTTCATTCCACGGCAATTGCTGTTTTCACTAATGCCCAATTTTCTTCCTTTGCCCAGGGGAAGGGCCCTCAAATAGGCACCTGAGGCACCTGGCTGATTTGGTGAAGGAGCTGTCCTTAGGCCATTATGTCACCAAAACATTTCCATGTGAGATCCTCAGGACTACAGGCGATTTCATGGTAAGGTCATGCTAGCAATTCTTTGTTGTTCTACCGTTACTACCCACACTGCCATGGATGCAGCAAACAATTATCTGATGTAATTGAGACAGCCCTGGGAATCAAGCTTCTTAACATCATTGCAAGAACCAACTGGACAGCACTGCTCTGAAACCGTCCTCAGTGACACTGAGCCGTGCTTTTCTGAAACAGGTGCCTGAGTGGCTCCTAATAACAGCAGTTTTGGTTAAGTGAATGATAGCCAACATAAATATACTGAGCACTTTTAACACTTGCCAAAGTGCCACATGCGATCGAAACAGCCCATTGTACAGACTGACAGTGACGACAGCCCGTGTGCTCTCTGGCTGTCAGGCAGGTGCCCTGCCACTCAGAGTCCTCGCCCTACTGTGTGTTCAGGAGACATAAATAAATTCTGCTGCTAGGAGCACAGCAAGGTGACCAGGTCACCAGAACCTACCACATACATTACAGGATCCACAAGAGAAGAGCATGGGGCTTTACAGTTAAAGAAATTCCTAGTCAGGAAAATAGCCCTTACCCTGACATGCTCACCACACAACACACTCACATACTGCAGTAATTCAGAGATGTGGACAGTTACCGCACACTCACCAACAAGGGAAACTTTAAACAAGTACCTTGGTAACCGCTGGAGCTGAACACTGTTGCTAAACTCTGCAAAGCCTTCCCGATCTTCTGATACTCCTTGGGTAAGGCTGGAAAGAACCGTTAAACCAGTCAGTCCCCAGAGCATTCTGAATGTACCCACAGTTCTCTGGCAGTGACTCAGAAGAGAAGACATTCAAAATCATTTAAATAGTGCCTATTTGTTAATGACACACTGATGAAATGATTTTTTCAACTGATGATTTCTTTAATTAGCTATTATTTTTAGCTGACTGCTCAATTAGCAGTGTATACTCCTAATGGAGAGCCCACCGCACACTCATTCACTGGAGGAGCATGGGGAAAGAGTCCATGTACAGACTGCTATCTTCAGAGCCCTCTCCTGTGCATATGGCCATCACATAACCTCAGACACCAGCGTCACCATCTCTATATGCAAAGTTTGGCAAATATGGCTAACTGTGGCGACCGAGGCTCAAGAGGAGGCTGTACGCAGTCTCACCTATGGGATGTGCAGACTGCTAACTCATCCCAAAGGTTCTGGGCTACCCCGGAGAATCTACGGAAATCCTTAGGCCACCTATGCATCTGCACAGAACCTCTCAGGAGGCATCTATGGACATCTAAAGAAACCACTGCTTGAGCTCAGCTGCAGGGTGATGCTAGTGACAATTACTCTGAATCTCTGGTTTGTATGCTTCTGTGGTTACAGACAGTCATGACATCCATCACACAGTTTTCACAGTACAGATTAGAAGTTTGAAAGAAAATGTAAACAAGGAAGATACCACTGAGTTAAATCCTGAGCAAATGCCTTCCTCTGTCCTGTACCCCAAAGGACAGCTTTGTATCAGTGCCCCTTGCTAATAAATTAGTCTCTTAGGTTATATAAGACACGGAACCTCCAGCCATCACACGGAAGGGGTTACATTCCATATAAGACACAGACCTTCCAGCCATCATACAGAAGGGATTACATTCTATCAAAGAACACATCCATTTAAATGGTTTGCTATGATGGCCTTCAACAAAGGTGCAATGAAGACAACTCATTACTCAAAAATTGAATTATTTCCTCCCTCCCTCCCTCCCTCCCTCCCTTCCTTCCTTCCCTTCCTCCCTCCCTCCCTCCTTTTCTATGTCAGTGCCTGGGACTGATCCCAGGGGCAGTTCCCACGTGCTGGTGATGTGCTCTGTACCACACTACCTTCCTAGGCCTTTATTTAGAGGGTGGTGTGTCTGCATGCTTCACTACTCTACCCTGAACACAGCTGAGCAATTCGGGGGACTGGGGAAGAAAGGCTTAGCAACATGACAGTCCGCAAATAAAGGACAGGAAGAAAGAACTCCTTAATCCAGGGAGGGCGAGCAGGGCCATGACTAATGTACCATGTCCCCGTGAAGGGAAGTGGTCCAGTGTGTCTAATTATATTTTATTGTATATTTATAATTGTACTATACATATGTATTTATTATTTATTATTTATATCTATACTATTTTCTATCAAGTATGTAGGCTAGTTCCTAAAAACTATGGCTTTAGTCAAATATACCATATCTTAAAACAGGCACATAAAAATTGAAAGGAAAGTCCCAAGCTGGGCCTGGTGTCACATGCTTGTAAGCAAATCCTTGGAATGGGTCAAGCCAGACCATGTCTCAAAAATTAAAGTAAGCTAAAACAAAACCAACTAAACAAGAAGCTCTCTCTAAACTTAGAAAAGATTTTCTTCAGATTACAAAACTCAAAGACCTGACCTTAAACTCAAGTTAGTATGGTGCTTATTATGACATTTCCTCAGCTACCTCTGTTACGCTCAGTTTTCTGGTTTTAACTGGTATGGAGAAGTGAGATCTGGACAAGGGTCTGAGAGGCTCTGTGCAGCTCAAGTGTGTGGGACAGGCCAGGGTCGGGGACAGCACTCACGGCCTGTGCAGCGCTTCCAGTGCTCCTGCCCCACGGTGAGGAGCTCCTTCACCCCGTCATCCATGGCCTTGGTGAACTTCCCCACAGCGTCACACTTCTGTTCTCTGGGAACAGAGACAGCGTCAGGCACATCAGCATGGTCAGAGACAAACACCAGCTAGGCTGCATGAGGCCATGGGTTTGATCCCAAGTACTGGCACAGAACCATTTCTGTTTTGTTGGGTATCCCGTGGATATGGGGGACTACTGCCACCTGGCCTCATCAGACTTTACTGAAAAGCATTAAAATTATACCAACACTGAGACGGAGCCCAGGGAAGCAGTGCTTAACCTGCTGTGATGGGACTTCCGTGGACAGCAGCTGGCTGCGGATCCACTCAGCGATACATTCCTTTCTGAAGCTGGGGATTAGGGCTGCCAGCCCGGCCCAGACGTAAGCCAAAGGAAGTCTGTGCAGACTGAGTGCAAGGGAAAGCCAGGCAGTGACTCTTACATTTCTATCAAGTCCAAGTCAGGAGCGTCGGGTTCCATTGTGGAAAATATCATAACTCCCACCAGCTCATCTTTCTCAGCCTTCCGCTTCCCGGTCTTCCACTCCTGTAAGGAGAACACTGGGGTTACAGCTGCCCACGGGCTCCCTTTCTCTTCCAAATCCCTGAGCAGAAGCAGCAGAGGCAGCTGAGGGATTGGTTCCCTGCTTCCTCCTCTTCTCAGGAAGTATCACCCTACATCCCCAGCACCACCGGCCAATGCCTAGAAAAACCACAGCTTCACTGCACAGGGCTGTTCTTGGAGACCAGGCCACTTGGGAGTGAACAGACTCAGCCATATTCCTCCTTGTACAATGGCTTCCAACATAAACACAGAGTATAAATACCCTCTGTGAGACTGACAAAATTAACTGATTTATCTTTTTTGAAAAAGGTGAATTTTTTCATATTATATACATGTGGGTCTGAATGTATATATGTGCCTGCTGAATAAGAGTGCATCAGACCCACAAACTTTTATTTCTGAAACAGTGTCTCTTCCTGAGACCCGCGGCTTGTAGATTAGAAGAGGCTGGCTGGCCAGTGAGCTCCAAGATCCGCTCTGTCCTGCTTCCCCAGCTCTGCGGTTGCGGAGCCGGCCCCAGGCCTGATGTGCATTTTTGTGTCAGTTCTGGGTTTCCTCAGCCCCCACTGTTAAGCCTCTCAGCAACTCTCTCCCTTTGATTTCTCACACATGACATCTTAATTAGATTCTTTTTTTTTCTGTCAATTTGTCATAGTTTTACAGATAAGTCTTTTGTGTATTTTCTTGTATTTATTCTTAAATATATGATAATTCTGAAGTTGATCTGACAATAAAAATGTACCAACTTTCTCCAGCTCCTTGATAACCACTTATTTATAGTGATTCTGGGCAGTCTCAGGGTTTCCTCTGTTCACCATAGGTAGGCAGAGCATTACACTGCTCTCTATTCTGCAATGTCTCTGGCTGCTCAGGAACCTGTGCTCTAACAAGAACAATGCTTTACCAGTGTTGCCCACAGCAACAGACGGGAGTAGAGATGAGGCTGGACGGCAAGCGAATGACTCAAGGCTCGTTCTTTTTCTTTTCTACTGCTTTTATGGCCTTGAAGGGCAGCTTCATGTAAAATAAAACAACCAACGTCTAAGATTTGTTCTTCTTAAGGACATTCTGTGTACAACATGACCTTTACTGGTGCTTTCTAAACCCTTGGCAAATCAATACAATAAGACCCTCTGAAATCCTGTGGGCCAATGACTGCACCCTAGGAGAGCTCTGTGCAGTTCTGGTATCCAGGAAGAGACACTCACAGTGCTCAGAGCATGGTGTCCCAGCTCTGTTGTTCCAGGGACCACATATCGCAGCCCTTCACATCAAAAAACCCAGGTTGGTTACAGCAGCCTGCAAGGCTTGCTACTGACAGACCCACCTCCCAAAGACAGCTGAGGTGCCTCAGGGTAGGATGTCTCCAGCTGGGGGCATTGCCTACAAAGTTCAGAAAACAAGGCCCAAACAGCTATCCCATGTCAAGTGTACTTAAGCATGCAGACAGAGCCTGGATGTTTAACCCATTTTGTAAATGCATCACTTATCCAAGGCAAAAGCACTGTGAAGTTTTAGCAAGGACATTCCTCTCTGAAGGTTCCAATGGGAGATAAGGTATTCTATGAGTTGATTAAAGACAAAAATAACTTGGTAACATTTTCCTTGGGTCATACTATATTTAGCATTTGCTGTTGCTTCTGAACTGGCCCATGCTTTCACTCTTCAGCGCTTGTAAAATTACAGAGAAGACATCTTTGGAGAATAAACGATACAGTGAGGAATGGAGGGGCCAGCCAGGGAGCGTCGCCTTAGTTTTCACAAGGAACAGACAACCACTGCAGAGGGACTGGAGGGAGCAGGCAGAGACCAGCTCTGTTATTCTGCATTTACAACCTCTACCACCAGAGAGGACTTGACTCGGAAAATAATCAGTCTCTGGTTCCACTTTCCTACTCGGTGCTGAGGCGCTGGGAGGCCAGAGACAGAGACATCTCAGACTCCATCTTCCCCTCTTTAGCCCTGTATTTTGGATTTACTTTTCATGTGTGTGTGTGTGTGTGTGTGTGCGCGCGCGCGCGCGCGCACATACATATGTGCTAGCACACGTGAGAGGCCAGAGGAGGCCTTGGGTCTCCTATTCCACCACTTTGCATCTTATTTGAGACAGTCCCTCACCGACTCTGGAGTTAGGACAGTCGTCAGCAAGTTCTAAGGGTCCTGTGTCCACACCCCACACTGCTGAGGTGACAAGGTGTACCTGTGGGTGTTGAGGATCTGAACTCAGATCCTCATGCATGTGCCCCAACTGTTCTTCCTGAGCCCCAAGCCCATTTTAGTGAGCACTCTGGAGAAGTCTAGTTCCCTCTGTGAACATCTAGCATATTCTTCACCTGTGCCCTGTTCCCCTAGGGCTGACGTCTCGGGCAGACAGAAGCCTGCTGGCCGCCATTCTTTCACACTGCATAACACACTTCCTATATGTGGGATTTAGGCTTCTGTCCCTTCTTGTTTTAGAACTGACCGGGAAAATCAGCATTGCTTTGGTTCCTTTTAGACATAAAGGAAGTCACGGTAGATGTACCTAGGAAGGATCACGGTGCTTGCTCAGTCACACTCACCTTCTCATCTCGGAAATTCAGGAACTGCTGGAAAACTTCGCTCTCCGACACCACGGGGTGCCGGCACATCCTTGTCATCCAGGCCTGGAGCCGTTCCATGCGCATCTTGATAAATTCCTCTTCAAAGCGACCTAGAAGAGGCATACTCAGAGTGACACACAACTCCTTCTAAAGAGAATTACTATACTGTAGCTCCTGTGACTACTGGATACTTGGCAGAAATTCACAAGAAGTGTGCGTGTGAGAACAGTGTATATGTGTGATATATGGATGGAGGGTGTGTGCAGGAGGGTGTACGTGCCTATGTCTGGATGCAGGAGACAAAGGGCTATGTTGAGTGTCTGGTACCATCACTCTGATCTTTTACTAACCTAGAGCTAGGTTTACAGCAGGCATGCCTCAGCCATCCTCCTGCCTCCACCCTCCATAATGCTATATATAATGCTGGCTTACAGCACACAAGTGATCATGCCCACAGAGTTGAGCTCATGTGCATGTACAGCGATTGTTCTTACCCACTGAGCCACCTCCCCAGCCTGACTCTTTAGTTTTTATGAATAAAGTTCCAGGGGATGGAGAGATGGCTCTGCATGCAAGAGCGCTACCTGCTCTTTCAAAGACCCCAGTTCAGTTCCCAGCACCTACATGGTGGCTCAAGCCACCTGTATCTCCAGTGACCTGACTCTTCTGACCTCCACGAGCTGTTCCAGGGCATCCGTGCCTCTCCTGAAAGCACATAGTGCACATACATGCACACGTGCATATGTGTACACACACACACACACAATAGAGAATTTTTATAAAAGAATGAAATTCTAATCTAACACATTAACAAGTACTTTAAAGTTGGCAAGACTAACAATGTTAGCTGCAAAGATGTTGCAAAGAAAGATTTCAAAGTGAAAAACTATATCTAGCTTGTAAACAATCCTTAGGCCAGTTTTTGAGCAAGCATGTGAAGCTTTATAGGCAATAAAGGAGTGATAAGTGAAAGTTACTATGCAGTCCGTATAAGTAAATGAGACTGTAATGGTTATAACACATGTCTAGCTGTAATGTAATAGTCAAGCGCAGGCGTACTAGACACTGATACTTAGGACTTAAGTGAGGTCACCCTGCGGCCACACTGCACACGGTAATCCAACACATGAGAGGCTTTCAGGGTACTGGGAGCTAGTGGCTAGCCTAGGTTACTCAAAAAAAAAAAAACCCTACCTAAAAATTAACCCCCAAACACTCACTCACTCTCTCCCTCTCTCGTTCTGGGGTGGGGTGGGAGTAGGGGGTGTATGTATATTCCCCGGAGACTGTAACTTTGTTCTCTCTATCCTTTTTGCTTTTATTTTTTTAAATTCTTATGAGTGTATTTGCCTGCATACATGTCTAAGTACCACAGCATCCCTGGTGCCCAATGATGCCAGAAGATGGTGTCAGATCCCTTGGAACTAGAGTTTACAGGCAATTGTGAGCCACCATCAGAATGCTGGGAAGTGAACTCAGGTACTCTGCAAAAGAAGCAAGTATTCTTTACCACTTAGCCATCTCTCCAACCCTTCTATTTTGTCTTAATGGCAAAGACAATTATCCCTGAGCATACCTACCCTAGAGCTAACAGCCATGCTAAGGCAACACTTACTGAGTAACCGTTCCTGTTTTAGAAATAGAGAGCCTGGCAAGCAGGACACAGCCAGCATCAAATGAGCAGAGTTTATGCTCCTATGAAACAAACTCAGCATCACCTGAGAGATTCCGACACAGCCAGGTGAGGATCTCAAGTAACCTCCCCAAGATTCAATGTGAAATCATACAATGAATGGTACAAAGTAACCACAGTCTGCTCTGGAGATCAGTGAAGACAAACAGCCATCTGCCAAGGGTCTTTGTTGGAAAAACTGCTCAGCTTCCACCAAGAACAGAGAGAATTTGTGGCATTCTAGGGCCGTTCCATCCCTCTGCTGCAGCAAACCTCCCCAGACCTCAGAGGCCATGCCTGGAAAAGCAGGCTGTGGAGATCAGCTGCAGCACCCTTGCCAAAGGAGGAGGCTCACTTAATTTTCAGCAAGGGGGATGGATATGCCCATTCTCAGGAACACTGGTGGCTCGGTCAGCCTCCACGGTGACAAGAGAGCAAGTGAAGAGACAGAGCGAGGGTACAGAACCAAACACATTCCAAAATGAAGCTGTGCAAAACAGTGGGCACCAGATGGTGTCTAAGTCACACGCTCCTGCCAACATGAGACTGCACACGTGCAGGCAAACAGAAAAGGGTCTAGATAGGAAGCAAGGCACAGTGTAGTTCCAGCTGCATGGTAGCTTAAGGCAGCAGAATTAACTGAGTTCAAAAGTTTGGGGCAAGCCTGGGCAACATGATAGGAACCTGTTTCTAAAAAATAAATACTAACTCTAAACAACAAAAACAAAACAAAGGACTAGGAGAAATAAGGCTGGGGATAACTAGAAGTGACTCAGGCTTTGAATGCCTTTTTCTATTTACAGTTCCATCAAGAGAGGAAAGAAACCATATTGGTACAGACCCTGTCTAATCAAGCCCAGGCTTCCTGCCAGTCTGTGTGGAGAAGCAAATCTCAGTATGCCAGTCTCAAACACACAAACATGAGAACTGAGCTGAAAGGGAGATGGTGTTGGGACTCTGAGAATGCATAAGGCCTGTTCTTTATGCACAAAATACAAACAGCAATCCAAGTTGGGGTGGGCAACATCAGAATCCAAAGCTGCTAAAACAGATCCTCAGCAGGGGCCAATGTTCATTAAAAGCAAAACAAAAACAAACAAACAAACAAACAAAACCAACTAGAGCTTGGCCAATAAGATGGAAGCCATCTACCAGGAGCTTGGTAGCTAGATGTTGAATTTCACTGACAAAAATCAAAGCAGTTTCTGTATGTTCAAAGAATAGTTAGAAAACTTAAAGGGCAACATGACAGTTACTAACGATCAGAGAGCCTAACGGAGACAGAATTACAGAAAGAACCAAGAGGAATGCATGGGGTTGAGAACACAGAAACTGAAACAAAAGGTCGCATCAGCAATCACAGGAATGCAAGATGGCCAAAGACAGGACTGAGTCAAAGAGCCCAGGGAAGGAAACAAAACCAGTGTCAACAGAGCGGGGCTGGCGCCTGGGTGGGAAGACAGCAGCATAAGGGCTGACTTGTCCTGTGGACAGGGCAGGGCAGAAGTCAATGGGAAAACACTGGTTGTGCGGCATGGAAAATTAGCAGCTAAGGATCCCAAAACCAGCAGCCAGGCAAGGGGAGTGGGGTGGAGAAATGGCTCAGTGGTTAAGAGCACTGGGTGCTCTTCCAGAGGACCTGGGTTTGAACTCACAGGATGGTTCACAACCATCTGTAATTACAGTTCCAGGAAATTCAATGCCCTCTTTTAGCCTCTATGGGCATGAGACATGTATGTATGTAAGCAAAAAGCCATACTCAAAAAATAAATACATTAAAAAGAGGGTCAGTCCGAGGATATGCACTATCTGATTTAGTGACATCAACCAATACAGGTGGTACCGACCAGAAGATGAACACAGAGTGCAGAAACAAATCACAGAAATGGTCAAGTGATCTGTACAAAGGGCTGACAGATGCAATTGTGACAGGGAAAGCAGTCTTTCTGGGCACTGAGATGCAAACATGGGAAGCACCACTTCTGCTGTGCTCATAGCACATGACAATCCAAACCACAAATACATCCGAGATGGATGCAGAAGCTCACGCTACCACACTTTAGGAAAATGTATCTTGAACAGAAGTTGATGGGAATTTACCCCAGAGAAAATTTGTTCATGTTCATATAAAAACCTGTTTGCTAGGCTGCATGTCACAATGTGTCTACAATCATGGGGGGGGGGAGTTGAGGCAAGAAGAAAACCACTCTGAGGCCAGCCTGGGCTATGTAATGTTTTTCAGGATATTCTGAGCTATACAGTGAGCTCCTCTCTCAAAAACAACAAAAAAATTAAGAACAAAATATCTATACTGGTTAATGCTATAATTGCCTGGGACTAGAAGTTCAAGTGCCTTTCAGTGAATAAAAGGATAAAGAATTACAGTGTATTCACACTGTAAGAACAGCAGTAAAGGAAACCATGGATCCAATCAAAGGAATGAATCTCAGCTACACTGTTTCCACTCATGAGACCAGAAAAGGCAAAATCACTATTATTTTTCTTTTAGTTTTTTTTTTTTTTTTTTTGGAGGGGGGGGCAGAGTTTTCTGCATAACGGCTCTGATTGTCCTAAAAAAACTTACTTTGTAGACCAGGCTGGCTTCAAACTCACAGAGGTCTGCCTCCCAAGAGCTGGGATCAAAGGTGTATGATACCACCACTAGGTGGAACAGGCAGAATTATAGCAACAAAGAACTGATCGGATACTGTAAGGACAGGACTAGAGGAAGGAGCTGGAAATAAACACTAATCACCATGAAGTTTTGGGAGGCAACAGAGCTACCCTGTGTTACAAGACTATGATAGGAGTTATCAAGATTTGTAGGACTGTACACCAAAGAACAAACACACTGCATATAGTCTAAAAGTACATTTTCAGGAAACACAGTCTAATTTTCCTTCTGCAGAGTACACACAAGTAAATCTTCTGGTAAGATTGACCCATCTACCAACAGTGTGTGCTACCTCAAGTGGCCATGACACCAGGATCTCTCTCACCCAAAGCCTTTCAGATCTAAAAGTACCACCACTGCACACCTGGTAGGAGCACAGGGCATGGACTAGCAAGTTTGATGGTTTGGAGCTCAGTCTCAGCCTTGGGAAAGATGGCGGCCTCCCTCAGTGACAGGCGGACTGACAGGTGTATGTACTGGGATGCCCTGAACTCCCCCTGGAGCAAAGGAATCACTACCTTATTAGTCAGTGATTGAAATTTGGTCATTTTTTACTTAATAATCCTCCTTGTGAAAATCCTTCAGATATAGTTGGCTCAGCTAGATAGGACTTTGCATAGTGTTTTATGCTTTTAACTAGGTGGTTATATCAGGTTCCTGAGCCTCAAAACCAAGGAGCATAAGGAATTATGTTTACCCATTTTTATAGACTTTATCTAAGTTTGCACCAACAATGTGAAAAAAATCTTTTGGAAGCCTAAAATACAACCTGGTTGGTTGATTCTGTCCTGTATTCACAAAGAATGACATCTGCAAACAGAACTTGTCACCTGTGAACTTCCGTGGACAAGCATCCTGACATCATCTCCCAGACTTCCTCTTCCTTTTGTCTAGGAGTTCAGTGAGGGCAATCTACACACAACACTGACCTTGTGGGTACCACAGGCAGAAGGCAAGGGGAAATAAGGCTGTTCTGTGCCTCTCGGTGTCCTGGGCACGCCTCCAGAGATGGTCAAAGCCTGACTTTCTTCAGAGTCAGGCCGCTGCTTGCTGTGCCTTGCCCCTGGCTGCTTGCCTGCAAGCCCCCCCCCCCCCTTTAAAGACAAACCTTAATGTGGAAGAGCTGCGAACTCTATAATGCTTTACATCAATAATAAATTACCTGGCTGAAAACCTCGGCCTGTTATTTAAAAGCCGCAAAGCACATGCTATTCTAATCTATTGGGTAAAAACAGGGGGTGGGGGGGGAGGAAGGGAAGGAACATGCACATGAATGCAGGTGCAGGTGGAGGCTGCCGCTGGAATGGTAGGCAATTATAAGGTACCCAACACAAGTTGGAGGGACTGAAGTTGGCCCTCTGAGTGCACATTCTTAACTGCTCAGCCACTATCCAAACTTTATTTACCAGAAGATTCTGGGGGACAGGACAAAGTGGAACTAATGTGACACTTTTAAATAAACAAGAAAAGGGAGAGGTACAAAGAAATGAGTGATGAATCCTTCTTCATGGACAACCCAGAGGCTCTGACTTCTCCACGTGTACTGCACACACAAAACAGCAGGGTGGCACAGCCTATCTCCTGTCATTTGGGTCTCAAAATTTTGGTTTCGTTTTGGGCTGTTCAGATTATTTCCATTTTCTAAGGTTCCATTTCTCACACTTAAAAAAAATGTACTTTTTTTTGGTAGCAGGAAATAAAGACAATGACTTTTCTAGAATTCAAAGTGTGTACACAAGCTCTCTGATGGCAAAGCTTGTCAGAAGTTTCCATCAGGCATTCAGGAAACTATGTGTACAGTCTCTTCATGGATGAGAGTGACCACTTGCACATCAGGAGGCTAACCTCGTCAGCTCCCACCTGTCATCTTAGCACCATGGCTCACACTCACCTGTCACCTGCTTGTCGGGAAGAGAAGGGATGGGAATGGCAGACCCAAACTTAACTAGGAGACGCTCGTACAACCAGTCAAAGTGCTTATATCTGTGGTTTACAGATCGATTAGTGTTCTGCAAAATAAGGGAAAGAAGAAAAAGGCATTAGCAGTGCCAGGTATCAAATCAGAGAGTTCGAACGACAGCAGCTTCGTTTTAAGTACAGGTACTCACAGTGGGTGTTAGCTGATATTCAATGTAGCTCTTCAGACCGTACATTTTGGAACCTTTCCGGGGATCTGCTACCACACAGTCAAAAGTAGAGGTAGGATAGACCCACATTGGGCCATAATCTCCAACCTAAATGATGATGCAGCACAAGTTAAGTCTGTAACTTGGGAAAATGGTAATAAAGCAGAGATCAATTTATTTCAGAACTGAACTCCTATGGCGGACATTCTTGCTCCTGTTGGAGGACAGACTGGTCTGTAATTCTACAACATATCACATCTATGAAACCACAGATGAATCCATCTCTTCCACGTGGGCATCTTGTCTCAGGATGCAGAGAGACTGGCTCACATCTCAGAAGCTGAGTACCAAAGCATTCCCTCCTTTAGACCAAAAACTAAATGTGACCAAGGACATTTTAAAAACACTTGTAACACTGTTTTTGTTTTGTTTTGTTTTGTTTTTGTTTGTTTGGGTTTCTTTTTTTTGGTGTGTGTGTGTGAAACAGAAATTTATGTGTCAGGATTTTGTCAATGATGTCATATTCTCAGGTTTTTATACACACTTTCATCTGGTTTTTAACTAATTACAGAACTGACTGGTAAAACAGTTGTCAAATAAAAAACTAGTCTGTGAGCAGCACTGTCCTAACTTCAAACAGTAGGAACCTGGCCAGAGCCCGACAGCCATTATTCTACCCCGTGGCACACTGACCTTCGACCTCTCTTTGTTCCTGTGTTCTCAGGGAGAGGATTCTCACTGTCACTGTGTGGGACAGTTCAACTCTCCAAAAGTTGCTTTAAAATTCAATTTATGAGTGTTTATATAACCCCTTAATAACTATTAATCCTTTATATAATCAATTGCCAGTAAATACTTCTTACAATAAAGATTCAATACCTTTCCCATTTCTCTTGCCCTGTGGGAAGCTTCACACAAGAATGCCCACAGGGCTCATGGGTCTATCTCTGCCAAAACTTGTGGGCAAAAGCATAGGCTGGACTTCATGCCCTGTTCTACCACAGTCATGCCTGTGACAAAGTGCACATCCAAATGTGAGGGGCAAACCATAGATTCTTAATTCCATAAAGTTTTTTTAAATTTAATGAGAAGGCTCACAATAAATGCCCCCACCCCCCAGCCTGGAACAAATAAAAAGATTCAGATCTTCTTAAATCAAAATACTCAGAAGATAATTACCCTAAATATGCTTCGAGGGTTTACAAAGGGTACAAGGGGCTTTGGGACACTGTACTTCTATTTATTTGGTGGTTCCTAAAATTTTAAGCTTTTTATGGATGAGGAAAAGTAATTAAGGGCCCATTATCATCCTGGTATTTTATCATGGGTCCCTGAAACTGAAGATTACAGCAGAAGGCAGGTGATTCCTTGTGCTTGCCTGCAGCCACGGTGATTACATCCAAGGCTTCTGTCAGCTATAGGGGAAGTCGTCTATTGGGTTACAATAGTCACAGATCTTCCCCCTTAGAATTTCACTATGTACTGCCTAGATAGAAATGTTTAACAATCAAAGTATAGGATGAAACCAAAGAGCATTTGTCATATTATGTAATAATCATTTCACCAAGACAGATTAAATTGTTAACAGTGCCATTAATCCCCAGCTTTTACTTGCTCACCCCTTATCTTGAGCTGACAGCTGGTTTACTGGAAGAAATTCTATTACCAGTATATTGGGAAAAGCGCCTCATCTTAATGATGCTCTGCTTCCATCAGGGGAGAAACCTAAAGATCTGAACTGAGCTTATTGGCTAAATAAATAAGGCTGGAAGGAAAAGCAGAATGTAAAATATGCTCTAAGTCTTACAGTCTAACGCAGTTTAGAAAAGAAAAGGTATTAAAATGTATATCTGAAACATTAATAGTTGGAAGATAAAAATAGAGAAAAATGAGAGAAGCAGTAATGACCATTAATTTATGCTGATTATCTTTACTACTCCTAATAACATATTATCAACTATCTGGAATAGTATGTAAGTATGCTTAAAAATACTTGCAGTTTAGCTTAGGCATTATAAAAAACTTTAACTAGAAATAAAATAAAAAGACAAGAATGAACAAACTTACAATGATGGGGATTTTCTCTTTGGGTTTTGCTAGCTGCTTGGCCAACAAATACTGTTCCATGCCAGGCTTTGCAAATCCGGGAAACCTGAGCATGAAGATAAGTGTGTGAGGCTAACAGAAATTCCACAGTTCTCACCGTTCACCCTCACCACACCAGCTTCAACCTTGGTCTGTCTTTAGGATGGAAACTGTAAAGTGTAATCAGGTGGCAATTCCTGTAGTAAATCAGGAATGCCATATCCCACAAAGGGATGGAGGGCACCCACAAGATGTTCTGTACAACGCGTGGCACACGGGGAGTGATTAATACAATAGTAAAACACTGAGAGACCTGTTATTCACATTATCTTTAGCTTTCCTTAGCAAAAAACATTTCCTAATAATAATCATTTTTATTGATTAAACAGTATACCATGGAGTTTATAAGTAAAAGCATTTGAAGGTTTTGTTTGGCTTGTTTTTTGAGTCACAAGCTGGCTTCGGCTCCCACAGCTGAGGACTACCTTGGACTTGAGGTCCTCATGCTTCCCCTCCCATGTGCTGGGTTACAGCTGTGCACCAGGCTTGGCTTGAAGATTTCTTAACTGAATAAACACTTGACTTATTAACCCTGTGAAACGGATGAAATCAGTTTCTAGGCCAAGCAAGACTCTAAAGTCAGTAGATTACTGACTAGAAAAAAGTAAAACTTGCCTTACATTGAAGTGTGTGTCAGTGTGAGTGTGTGTGTGTGTATATGTGAGTGTGTGCGTGAATGTGTATATGTGTGTGTATGCATATGTTTGTGTGTATGTGTGTGAGTGCATGTGTGTGTGAATGTGAGTATATGAATGTGTGTGTATATGTGTGTGTGTGAGTGTGAGTGTGTGTATGTGTGTATGTGTGTCAGTGTGCGTGTGTCCATCCTCCGCTCCCCTGTAACTTACTTGTTAAGGGGTAGCTTCATGGAAGAGGCACCTGGACGACTGTTTCCTCGCTGGATACCCCCTGCTTCAGCTGATTCCGAATCCTTAAAATAAGACGAGGAGGACCTGGGATCATCCCATTCTTCATCCCATTCATCGTCATCACCAGTTGCTAAGGCAGGGCAAACAAAAACAAAAAGCAGTGAGAAAGAAAAGCTAAGTGATGGGAGCTGGAGAGAGGGCAGACAGTTAAGAGCACTGGCTGTTCTCCAGAGGTCCTGAGTTCAGTTCCCAGCACCCATATGGTAGCGCACAGCCATCTGGTAGGATCTGATGTTCTCTTCTGGCATAAAGCTGTATGTGCAGATAGAGCACACATATACATAAAATAAATGAATAAATCTTTAAAACAAAACAAGAAGAAAAGAAAAGCTAAGTGAGATTGCTTAGGTTTGAGTAACGACTGCTTGACGGAGTTAGTTTGTAAGGAGACCTAAACAGAGTCCAGGGTGACTGCCATGTGGATGTGAAGAACACAGGCTCTGCAGCCAGTCCAATGGCTTGACCTAGGAATTCTGTTTTTTGTTTGTTTGTTTAATGAAAGGACAAATAATTATTACTAAGTTAAACAAGGCAATCAGGTCAAAAGACTCTTTATAGGTGTCTCAATGGATAGCTTCCGCAGTCAGTGGTGCTGGGAAAACTGGATGTCCACTCACAAGAATAAAAACTGGGCCCTTACCTTATATCATCTAAAAAAAATCAACAGAAAATCATTACTTCAATGTAAGATCCTAAACCATAAAACTCCCTGAGGCTAATGGGGAGGAAAATCGCCCTGACGTGCCCACGGCTCTATGCTCTGGCATCACACTGAAGTCAGGCACTAAAGCAAAATTAACAAGTAGGGTGACGTCAAACCAGTAGGCTCCTGTACAGCACAGGAAGCAACAACCAGCCAATAAACACACAGTTTATAGACAGGAGAGATTTCGTTTGTGAAGCCTGTGTGTGATTTGTAATCCAGCATTTCAAATACTGAATGGCTTAGTGCTTAAGAGCACTGGTTGCTCCCAGTACCCAAACGGTGGGTAGGAGCTAGCTGCCTGTAACTCCAGTTCCAGGAGACCCAATACCCTCCTCCCCTGACTTCTGAGAACTTTGTACACTCACAGTGTGTAGGTGTACAATCAGGCAAAACACTCATAAAACAAAGTAAATAAAATCTCCGAAAAGCAACACCTGCCCCCCAACAATTCAATAATGAAAAAGCAAACACCACAGGCCTCTTTACTCAGAATTTCATTTTCATTATCATTTGCAGTTTTCCTTATCTATAGTCAGTGATGGCCATACAGACTGTGTGGAACCACAGAGCTTATGTTCAAGTGAAAATGTTAATGTTGGTATAGGAAAATACAAGAAATGTGCTAAGAGTAGAAATTGAGATATATCCAAGAAGAGATATAAAGTCCTTCCTTTAAGTAAAAAAGTACAAGTTTTTTACTTACATAGGAAGGGAAAAAGTTGTATGCTGCCTATGGCTGCTAAGACCTGTAGGGAGTGAATCAGTGGCAAGGGTGCAGAGAAAATGAGGTTCTTGTAGCTTTGATGTGACTGGAAATCATCAGAATTACAGAAAGGTATGAGGATCCTTAAAAACCAAAACCAAACAAACAAATCCAAAAACAAAAACAAACCAAAAACAAACAAATGCAACCCCCCCCCCCCACAACTGAGCTGCCCATTAGGACATCGGCACCATGCAGAGCTACCTGTGCTCCAACATTCTCTGAAGCAGGCCCTGCAGTAGCCAGGAGGTGGAGCCAACCCAGGTGTTTATCAGCCCATGAAAGGGTGAAGAAATTGTGGAACACATACACAATGTGATATTAGATGGCACTATGACACACACTTTAACAATCCCAGGCCCAGAAGCCAAGTACTGGATCTCAGCCATATGCAGAATCTCAAGCACTACTGAGTGTATGGAAGCGGAGAGAAGAACTGTTACCACTAAGGATGGGCAGGAGATGCAGGGATGTAGATGAGATGAGGGGGGTGCGGGGATGCAAATGGGAGGGGGACAGGGGGACAGGGATGTGGATGAGAAGAGGGGATGCAGGAGTGCAGATGGGATGGGAGGGGATGCACAGATGTGGATGGGATGGGAGGGGGTGCAGGGATATAGATGGGATGGGAGGGGGTGCACGGATGTAGATGGGATGGGGGGATGCACGGATGTAGATGGGATGGGAGGGGGTGCACGGATGTAGATGGGATGGGGGGATGCACAGATGTAGATGGGATGGGAGGGGATGCACGGATGTAGATGGGATGGGAGGGGGTGCAGGAATGTAGATGGGATGGGGGATGCAGGGATATGGACAGGAGGGTAGATAATGCAGCTTCCAGGAGTATGTCATGGGCTCTTATGCATTGCCTGGAGCAACTGCCAGTGTTTTATTGTATACTGGAGGTTTGCCAAGAGATTTTAGATACTCTCAGGAAACATTTATGTGCATACTCTCGCAAACACACATTATGATGTGAAGTGAGGGCTTGTTCACTAATTGCAACAATCATTGTCTTATGTACATCCAAACGTGCTGTGTAACACACACACACATATATATACATACATACATATGTACATATGTATGTATGTATATATGTATGTATATGAGATCTTGAGAAAGGGTCTCACTACGTAGTTCTTTCTAGCTGTTCTGTTCTGTAACTCACTTTTATAGACCATGCTAGCCTCAAACTCACAGAGAAACATGTGGCTCTGTCTCCCAAATGCTGGGATTAAAGGTGTGTACCATCCTACCCTGTTTAAAATAACTACTATGCTGCCCTGAGTGGCTTCTGATTAATGTAGACTACAGCAGTGTGGGCTGGTACCCAATAGAAACCTTCTAGAGGCCTTGGCATGGACAAATTTAGTCTTACAAACTTGCAAACAAGCAAAAAATTTTCAATTCAAGGACATTAGAAAGAGAAAAGGACAAGATGTCTAGAAAGAATTGCTTAGCAATAATGACAGACGTGGGAAGAGGAACGAGTCCTCTGCTGCCAGGCTCTGTGTGTCACATAGGAGCTGAGACATGCCAAAACAGAAGCAAAATGAGAGGCTGTCAGCACTGAGCAGACCTGCATCTTTTTAGTTCCAGAACTGACATGAACATCCTTGGGGTGTGTGTACGTATGTGTGTGTGTTTGTACTATGTGTATATATGCACATTTTATATGAGTGGTATAAATGTCCATGGAAACCAGAGGACATCTTTGGTTCTTGTTCCTCAGGAAGGCCATCCATCTTTTTAAAATTTTATTTTTATATGTGCACCATGTGCATGCAGTGCCCACACATGCCAGCAGAGGGCACTGTTTCCCTTGGAACTGAAGTACAGAAACTTCATTGCCATGTGAGTGCTGGGGAAATAAACTCTGGTCCCTCTGCAAGAGCAACACTGCATACTTTTACATACTGAGCCATCTCTCCACCCCCGGCCACGTTTTTCGAGACAGTTCTCTCACTGGCCTGGAAGTCACTAGGCAGCCTAGGTTGAGTGGCCAGTGAGCCCTACGGTTCTGCCTGTTTCCATCTCAGTGCCACCATGGCTGACACTTTCCCCCAATAGGTAATGGGGGTCAAACTCAGAAACTCTGCTAACTAAGCTACTCTGTTACAAATATCCCGCCCCCCCCCCCAAGAAAAGAGTTTCTTTGTATACCACTGGCTGTCCTGGAACTCCCTCTGTAGACCAAGCTGGTCTCTAACTCATGGAGATGCACCTGCCTCTGCCTCTTGAGTGCTGGGACTAACACCCTGCCTGGTGCAAATATCTTTTCTTAATCACTAAATTGCTTCTCCTTCAGTCTGTCTCTCCTCTGCTTAAAGCCCAGAGGCCCAAGTTGCAAGCAGAGCTTCTTGATCCAATGCCCACCCTTGGTGTTTCCTGGATGATGGGGCTGTCTTTCATTCCAGGAGACCCCTGGTACACTCTAGGACTGCAGCTCACCTCCAAAATCAAGCTAAAGACTGGAATCTCAGAGTCTTCATCCCTGCCTTATCCTCTGTGAGGAAGAAACTGGCTAAAGTAAATAATCAACCATGCTGATGGGATGAAGTTTCCATAGAAGTCCCTGAGCCACAGTCTAACAGTGTCTTCCCTGGTGAACACAGGCAGGTGCTGGGGTGGCCTGACAGGAGAGTGCTTGGAAGCACGGTCCTTCCCTGGCCTCCCTATGGACCTCCCCATCTGGCTGCCCACTGGAACAAATTGGCAACAGTAAGTCAAGTGAACCCTGAGTTCTGTGCAGTGTTCTAGCAAGTTCATGGAAATCAGGGAGGTTCCGTGGGAGGTAATGCTGGGAGGCATTACCAACAAGGTCCTGGGAGGTGCACACTGTTTCAACGGTGTCAGTGCTGAGGACACTGCAGGACCCTCCATCCAGCATCACGGTGCTGGCTCCGAGGACTGTCACCCAGTTTCCTATGAGCACTTAAGCAGACATCTCCCTTACCTGGTCCTTGGTAGGCCTGTGGGTGGCCGAAGGCAGTGTCCCAGTTGTTAGTGCTGTTTCTCTGAGCACCACCTCCATCTGTCCTGCTGCTCCAGGCATCTGAGCTGTCCCAGTTTCCAGATTTGGGGGCATTCCAGGCTGACCAAGGGTCACTGCCACCACCAACCTGTGTGGGAGAGGAAAAGAGAAAAGGTAAGTACTCTGACACCTAGGAAGTGTCCCTCTGCGATGGGCTGAGGGAGTCCTGAGAACAAGGAAAATGCCCGTGCAGTCAGTGGACCTAACCCAAGTGAAAACCCAGGCCAGCATGATGACCAGCATCACTCTTACAGATGTGAACACTGTCTGTGTCTGCTAAGATGCCATTATACCTGCTACTGCCAAGCCAGCCTCTTTTCCATTGACCATAACTGCTTTTAAATAGGAGGTACTTTTAAATAGGTCTTCATTCTCACTCTAAAAGGTAATACACACACATTAGAAGAAATTCAAGTGGAGACAAGGATAAGCCACTTTAGACTGCCCATCTGGATTCCGGCAAACGAGACCTCCTTGTTCTGTAACTTACTGATAATGTCTGTCCTCTACCTAACCCCAGCCCCAGCTAGATTACACACTGTTCAACATCCAGAAGCAATACATTCAACATAGCTGCCTGTCTGAAACTTTACATCTAAAAGCTATCAGACTGGTTAACAGGTGATTGCCTGTGTAACCTCATCTTGTCTCCTGAAAGAACTTACAGTATTACCTTAAGTGTCTGAGAAACCAGCCCTGTATCTGACTGTCCCAACAGAAGGGCCGAGAACAAACCTGGCATGGCCACAGAGGTAGCAGTGGTAAGTGTACATGCTGCACACTATGCAGCTATAACCTCAGGGGAACTATACTCAGATGTGGGCAATGTGTTTAATAAGCTACTTTCTGAGAAGTACATCCATGTGACTGCACTGTGGTACAGCATCTTATATAAACCTAGGTAGACAAGTTATCATCCACCGAGGCTACATATGTACTATGGCTTATTGCTCCTAGGGCCACAATGACCAAAACAACATGAGATTAAATCAGGTGGAGAGAATGATTCAGTTCTAAAATGCAGCATATACACATGGGTTCATAGCAAACTTCCTGTTCAAGATGACTAAGCAATGGGCCGTGAAGTGTAGCGAATAGTAAACCAGCAGAACAGTCGCTTATCGCTATGCTATACAGTATATAACCAAATACATACTTTTACATGAGGGGCGGCAAGTGGGTCACCATCGTCAACACAGACAGACAGACAGACAGACAGACAGACAGACGCACGCACGCACGCACGCACGCACGCACACTGTTAGGCCAGTGATGACATCACCAACAGGAATGTTCAGATCCATCAGCATCTCGTGGCGTCACCCATGTATACAGCTCATCACTGGCCCAAACACGAGCTATCCAGTGCTCAGCTTCACAGAACATGTGAAAAGGCCAGAATATCAGTCAGCTGGTGGGATTTTAAACTGTTAAGTAACCATGGGGCCAGGTAAATTTCACATGGGCACAATGATTAAGAACTCAGGCTGGTTGTTTATCTAGGCCTGAATCGCACTTTCCTACTCACTAGCTACTTGCGTAGCAGCCATTCACCCTTCTGAGCTCCCACACCTTAAATAGGGGATCTGTAACACTAACTTCCTTATGAGGTTTGTTAAGTATGAATTGATAAATGTAAACAGTACTGACAATGTAAGGATTCGGTAGAGTTATCTTTATATGACGGGTTCCTCTGAAATATCAACAACAACACTTGATGAGGAAGGAAGCCTGCTATATAGAAAGTTCTAGAGGCTGCCTGGGCTACAGGGGGACACTGCCACCAATAACTACAAGTAAAGACCAAAGGCAGCAGTGCACTGAGTAGGCACCTCTTCCTTTGTGCTAAAAGGAAAAGGTCATGGTTACATCTCCAAATACTTCAAATGCCAGGTCACATTACTGGAGACATTTTTAAATAAAGAGATGGAACTAGGCATTTGGAATATTTTCTTCTAGCCAAAGAGCTGGCTCCTTCGGATACCTTGAAGGGGAAGAAGGCAGAGGCAAAGCTTGGCGGTGACATCCAACTCTGGGACTTGAGCAGAAACTTTCTAGATCCTAAATGCCAAGGGCTTCGTAATCCCAATGTAACAAGCAGGAATATAAAGATCTGTTTTAAAGATCTTTGGGCCATTAATTTCTTTGCTCTCAATCCAACAACCCCTTTGTCTTGAAACACACAGGTTTGGGCAAACACTAACCCACTCTGTCCTCAGTGAAGGGTGCCGCTTCCCTAGGGGACACACACTCACCCACTCTGTCCTCAGTGAAGGGTGCCGCTTCCCTAGAGGACACACACTAACCCACTCTGTCCTCAGTGAAGGGTGCCGCTTCCCTAGGGGACACACACTCACCCACTCTGTCCACAGTGAAGGGTGCCGCTTCCCTAGGGGACACACACTCACCCACTCTGTCCACAGTGAAGGGTGCCGCTTCCCTAGGGGACACACACT